>BMAW01056371.1:1030116-1058336 GCA_019974015.1 Nephila pilipes
TTTTTTTTTTTTTTTTTTTTTTTTTTTTTTTTTTTTTTTTTTTGTTTATTTCTCTCATTTTCGCACAAAAACATTTCTTCCATAGGCTAGTACTTTTGCCCCTCTTACAGATATACATGCCTCGCAACGTTATTTTATGCTGGAAATAAGGGAGTATATGAGTTCATTTGGCAATTGGTCCCACTCGTTCTGCAACACTGTTTACAGGTCTTGGATGGTTCTTAGAAGGGGCTTGAGAATCACAATTGCCCTCTCCCAGGCATACTCTATAGGATTGAAGTCTGGAGATCAGGCTGGTCAATACATCTAGCGAATATCCTCCCTTTCCAGAAATTTGTCGATCAGCTGAGCTCTATATGAGCTCACGTTGTCATCCATTAAAATGAAATCTGGACCAATTGGACTCCTGAAAAGTTGGATATAGGGCTCCAAGACCTCTTCACTATACCTCTCAAGAGTCGCAGTGCCTCTTTCAATGACATGGAGGTGTGTGCAGCCATCCAACATGATTTCTGCCCAAACCATCAAGCCTCCGCTGCCATAAATGTTAATTTCTTGGACATTGGAAGGCAGATAGTGGGTCCCTGGTTCTCCCCATATGAAAGTATTGCAAAAATTACTGGTTAGGCTGAACCGGGACTCATCACTGAAGAGAATGGTCACCCATTGATTCTTACTCCAATCTGTATGATCCCTGCATCATTTCAAGCGGACTCTCCTGTTCGCAGAACTGAGCGGGCTGTAAACAATAGGTGTGCTTGCAAATAGCCCTCTCTCCTGAAGACTTCTGGAAACAGTCACCCTTGAAATTCGGGTTATTGTGGCTGCATGCAACTCATGAAAGACCTGAAAAACTGTAGTATCTCTGTTACGACTCGCTATAATTCACAAATGGCGATCTTCTTCGGCTATCATGACTCATGGACGACCTTGCCCAGTCTTTCTCTCGACGGATGCGGTATTCTGAAATATTTTCCATAAGTTGGACACGACACTTGATGTTTAATCGAATTCTCTGCAGATCTGGATGTGAGACTGTCCTATCCTATCCACAATTCGCCACTTCATTCCATCATCTAAGCGTTGGTGGTTACTCACTTTTACTGGTTGAATTTTAATTCAAGTAATTGCTGCAAAAAACACCAAGAAATTAGGTAAAAGGCGCTAGCATACGAAATGCGGATTTTGGCATGCGTTCTTATTTTTCGACTAGTTCGCAACCCATACACGATACGCTTACGTATTCGACCTACACGATTTGTTTATTTGTTTTGAAAGAGTATTTTTACATTTCATTCAAGTTCTTTCACGAAATTCCACAAAATATGTAAATTCTCTTTATTCTGAACACCAGTATATATATATATATATATATATATATATATATATATATATAATAGTTTTTTGTTATTCTTTCCTGTATTGTTGATTTTCTTGTGTATTATTTTTATATTAATGGCAGTTTTTAGATATTTTTTTCATTATTTTGTCATATTCTTGAATTTAGTGTACATTTATTTTTAAAAATATTTTACATGTTATAACGCAGAAAGGTATTAAAAATGTTTGCAGAAAGGTATTAAAAATGTTTGCAGAAAGTATAGGAATAGTGAGTATAAAGTGAAAAAAATAATGAAGAATCATAAATGTAAAAGAAAAGGCTTAAAAGAAGTAGATTATAAAAAAAAGATTTAAGAATAATATACCAGCTTTGAGAGAGAGAGAAAAGATTATTATAACTTTAAAAATTGTTCAATAAGTTATTTTCAAATTAAAAAACGAGTTAAGCCTTATTACCTAACTTAATCAGTATATTCTTAATAAATTAAACAAATAAAATATATTTTAATGCTTCAAATAACTGTGAAACATTGTCGACTTAAGTAGCTAAATTAAGAATCATTTAATAGAATTATATCATTTAATAGAATTATATCATTTAATAGAATTAGTAAATATACATAAAATTTAAAGAGTATAATAAGCATTAAATAAGCAGAAAAGTTAATATTATGATGTTATTATTAAAGTTATATAAAATGATGTAACATTACATTTAAGAGGTACATAATTGCTGATGGATTTCTTAAATATGAGCCAAGGGGATCATTTTGATCCTATGATCATAAGCTAATCATTTTGCAAGTCACTTCACTTGAGAACTTTGAAAATATAAATACGGAATTAATTCCTAATAACTTTATTTGACGGAATCAAGTCCTTCATTTATAATCCTTCCATTACTATAAAGTATGATTTTCTCAACCATGTAACTAGATCAAATAAAATACGTTACCGAAAATTTTTTATATGATTCAAATTGAAGTTTTAGTTAAATCTCAGAAATGATGTTGGACAACGGGAAAAAAAAGTCAAAATTTATGAGAAAACTGCCAAATATCTAAAGTATAGTAAAAGCTAAAGTATAGTAACTTAAAAATGAGTAAAAATCTATTCTTTGAAATTAGTTTTCACGTTTAAGTTATTATAAAAAGAGAGAAAATTCACTTTAAATAATGTAAACATTTTTCACATCTGCCGTATATGCAAGCAATGACATGTGTAACAAGAAGTGCAAAACAAAATGCATAGAATATATAAAAGGATTTTTATTTATTATTTTACTTTTACATAGCATAGACTTTTTTCTACTTCTCTAAAAATAAAATATATATTTTTAATGGCGACACTGATGAATATGATAAAGACTGTGTTGAAATACTTCGATATACTAATTTATAATTCGATATAAGAAAACAATTTATCGAAAAAAATGTTTATAACATTGGACAGGATTTTTTACACTAAATTTGCAGCATTTTTCCGTTATTCGTTTTCCAAGTCATTCTTTATCAGCTAAAAAGTTACTAATGTAAATCACACAAATATAATAGTCAAATAAGGAGGAACCAGATTATTGCTCTTATAAGTTCATTGATATTTCTTAAAATAATGAACATGCTCTGTCTATTCTACCTCCAAACGTTTGTAACCATGTCTAATGTAAATATTAAAGATCAAGCTTACCAATGTAATCGGATCCAAATGAGTTAATATATGATGTCTAAGGATTCAATCGGTTTTCTTGGCCCGTACTCATTCCGAAAGATCCCGGATTCTTGCTCGATAAAAATCAATGAAGGTTCCCACAGGTCCACTACATCTACGCACTATTAATCATTAATAATTTTAATAACAAATCACTACTAACTCTAATATTCAATTATCCTTCGTTTTTATGTATACAATACAGGCCATTAAAATTGCTACACCAAGAAGTCGAAACACTACGAACCGACAGGAAGAAGATGCTGCGATATGCAAATGATTAGCTTTTCAACGCATTAATGCAAAGCAGGTACCGGTAGCGACACCTACAATATGTTTAAATGAAGAAATTGTACAGCAATTTCTCATAGATAAATTACATTTGAAAGTTGTTGCTTGGTGAAAAGTTGTTGTAATGTCTCGAGTAAGAAAAATAAACGCTTACTATCCCGTTTCTGACATTGGTAGAGGTTGAATTGTAGCCAACTGGGATAGAGTGTATCGTATCATAGTATTGCTGCCGGAATCAGTTGAGATCCCACGACTGTCTTATGCAGACAGTCGTATAGAATCAATTGGTTCAGGATGCTTATGCGGAACGCAATGCTGGATCTCAAAGGCCCGCTAACACTAACCACCGAGAAGACAGACGTGTCATCCGCATGGCCTTAATGAATTGTACAACTCCTCACAAGCCCCGAATCAAGAAATGAGATCATTTGCAAGACAACAAGTGCCTACACGAACTGTTCGAGGATGCTGGCAGCAGAATGGACCGTTAACTCGGTGACCATATCTTTGGATACCCTTCAAGCTACATC
Organism: Nephila pilipes; assembly: GCA_019974015.1. Classification (NCBI taxonomy): domain Eukaryota; kingdom Metazoa; phylum Arthropoda; class Arachnida; order Araneae; family Nephilidae; genus Nephila; species Nephila pilipes. The sequence continues at coordinate 1,033,986 of BMAW01056371.1, forward strand.
ACACAAAAGAGAGGCTTCAATGGTGTGATCAATGACGAACCTGGACTCAGTAATGACTTGACGTCGTCTTTTCATACGAACCCAGGTTCTGTTTACAGTATCATGTTGGCCGCATCCGCGTTTTATAGCATCGTGGAATACACACATTACCAGGTACAGTCGACATCATCATACTGGCAAATTTCCTGGAATGATGGTATGAAGTGTCATTGGATACATGTCTAGGTCACCTCTTGTTTGCAATGATGGCACTCTTAATTGAGGCCGTTACATTTCTGGTGTGTAGAGGCCCTTGGCTCATCCCTTTCTTCGAGCCATGTGAAACGCTACGTTTCATAGGGTAATGCTCAACCGCATGTTACCGGTATTGTAAGGGCCTTCCTTGAACAGAAAATGTTGGGATGCTAACCTGTCCAGCACGTTCTCCAAATCTTTCACCAATAGAAAATGTTTGGTCAATAGTTGCCGAGAGACAGTAGACCATACGCCAGTCTACAGTCGATGTACTGTGTTGAAGCAGCATGGGCAGTTGTACCTGTACATGCCATGCAATCTCTGTTTGACACAATGCCTTGGCGTATAAGAGCTCTTATTGCTGTCAGAAGTAATTATTCTAGCTAATTATTTCTCAGGATCTATGCTTCCAAATTTCTTGAAACCTTAATCACTTGTTATTTCCTGTATATTATATCTGTTCAATATGTATCAATTTGTTATATGTATTCTGCATAGTAATTTTAATGGTCAGTAGTGTAGTTCCTTAAATCTGTTACAACACTTCCACTATTAATATAATTCACGTTAGTATATTTCATTTGGCTGAAAAAAATGAGTTGAAAACATAAATGTAAAATCAGAAAGTAAATATAGACGTTAGTAGAGGGAAAGTTCGTGAATAGAAGGCCTAACTTACAAGCTCACCGCCTAAGAAACTACAATGAATTTAGAGAAGTAAGAAAGCTGGATCATGAATTTATTTATAATGCATAAATAGAAAAAAAAATTGTTTTATTATCGTTCAGTGCTTGTCATGTTCACAATTTTTTCTATGCAATGAATAGAGGAAAATACTGGTTATATGAAATCATCAAATTAGGTAGGAAAAAGTTCAAGGCAATTTTTTTGCATGTTGTAAAGTTGGCTTTTATTTTCTTATATAAAAATTAAAACAATACATTATTTTCAATCTTGTCATTCATGCAGGTAATAGAAAAATAGTTTACCCCTATCTATGATCCAAAAATTCTATGGAAGAAACACTAAACTGAGTGATATCCAATTTCAGAACTTCATTGATTGACTATTAGACTCAGCACAAGGGCTGCTGGTGATAGACCTCGTAATTTTAAGTCTCGGTCAATTGACGAGGTCGACACCTGAGCCAGTATCTCCTTCTTCGAGCTTCCATACTACGATAATAATAGGACTTGGATCTTCTACAAATTTAACGAGCCTGAGTACACTTCACAGCGGTCTTTAGTGGCATCAGGATTCGAATGTATGAACCAACGGAAAAAATGGCGGCCACGAGTTCGCGATCATGACCATTTGACCACAAAAGATGCACCAATTTAGAAAATAAAGAGGCAATGAAAGGCCACTTAATAGATATTTTAATGCAGAGGCTTTCATAAGGAAGGGAGATCCTTCCCATAGACCAATAGACTGAAAAGAAGTCCACATTTTTTTATGTTTAGCATGCGTCTATGCTTTCGCTTTTCTTTCAAATGTAATCCTTTCCCTTCCCCCATAAAAGCAGTATGAGTCTTCTACCATTTTAATGAACTTCATTAAGGTCTTGAAGCAAGTCCAAAAATTTTATCTAGGTTTTGTTAAGTCCATTAAAAGAACCACTGTATTCAATTAAAATTACATGAAAAACGTATTTATTAGAAAAATCTTAAAAAAGAATAATCCAATCTTTGAAAGAACTCATTTTAACACCAATTAACGTTTAAAAGTTCTTCTTTAATTTTAACTGTAGATGTAAAAACTTAAAAATCAAAAGATGTTTAAAAAAGTGAAAGATGTATACAAAAAATCGTAAGCATGCTGAAAAGGTAAACCGTAAATATCATCAAAGTGCTAAAAATAGGTAAAATGTTATTCAGAATTTCATAAATTTAGAAAAACTGTTATATATATTAATGATAAATTAAGAAAGGGGTCTAAAGTCAAAGTATTAATTAAAATAAATATCATTTATTATTTTGAAATTGAACTCGCTAATAAGCTGATCAAACTATATCTTACAAAAACTGTTAATTATTATCAAAGGCAACATTATATGTTCACATTCTTAAGAAAATGCCTATTACTAATATATCGCACCGTTATGCATTGCAAAAAACAATTAAATTCCTCAAATTACGTCATGAATAATGAAACTAAAAGATTGTTTGAAGTCATTTTTATTTTCAAAATTATTAAATTACTAAATGGAAAAATACAAACCATTCCTGTACTAAAATCTGAGTGAATATTGTGTCACAGAAATTTCTTAATCAGTATTTTTAATAAATACAAACAATAAAATGATGAGAAAGTTTTTTAAAATATGTATGAACTATGTATTAAAACAATAATAAGTCTACAGGAGACGGATCTTGAAAATTTGAGCCACGGGGAAGTGACGAGAATGACTCCCAAGCACGCACTCAGCTCTACAAACTTCTGGACCTCGTAAGGATTTTGATGATGATTTACATTCCTATTGCCGTAGTCTGTATTATTATGTACAGCCTGTCTCATGGGACGTCAAAACTTGAATCCACTGCTCTACCAGAATACCGCGATCATCTTAGCTCGAGTTACTCTACCGCAATATCTCGACCAAAATGTTTCTTCAAGAAAATATTAGAACATTAAACATTTAAAGCAATATTCGAGGGTGGCTCAAAAAGTTCCCTTTTATAGCGATATATGGTGTTTCTTGGGCAAATTGGTGCTACCATTATACGCTATTAAATGGTACTAGAACAAATTTGACACTCATTCATGGGAAGTTTTGATTTGACAAGCAATTGCTACCTATCAAAATTTGGTTGCTACCACGTCGAGTTTAATTTTGTCGTCATCTATGTTAAATTGTCAATTAGACTTTGATTCAGTGTTATACACCAAACCAAGCAATATTCAAAACAATAGGTTGCTTTGGGTGAATCTTCTCCAAACATGGCGAAGTTGGTCTCATTGACAGAAAAGGTGATAACGACAGTTTTTTTGGATGTGAAGGGGTCACACTCATGGACTTCTTATAAAAAGCGAAAACGACAAATAGACTCTACTGCACACAGTGAGTCCTCCCGTTACCATTTCTCATTCCTATAACGGGAAATTTTTAAATCATCTTTGTAAATTGAAATTTCATTTCAATTCCTCCCAAAAAGTATACGATTTTTCTAAGACTAAAGATTAAGAAGAATATTACAATATGGTGACATTTCTAACAACTCGGATAAATCAAATATTTCTTGACGTATTGTATATTTGTAGAACTTTTCAAAAATCTCCAATGTAACTGTAAGTTAAAAAATTTTCAAAATTTCAAAATTATTATTTTGAAGCCCTTCTTTTGAATTTTGGATACTCTTGGTTTTTCACATTTTCTCGCTTACCTGTAGTGTTATTCATTCTTTTTTTGATGTATCAAAGATCCCGAACTCTTTATTTGACATGCTAATTAATTTGTGGAAATTATTTTCCAGTTGTAGACATTATTAAGATTCAATTATAATATAGTGGTGTTCGTGGGAAAATATTCATATTTTAAATTCTAGAAATAACTTTTCACTTCATTTGTAGTACAAAAGCAAAAAAATATTTTAATACACATCAATAATAGTTAATACTACTTTAAAATAAAAATAATAAAAGCTGTCATTGATCCAAATACCATGTGACATGTATTATTTTAACTATTCTTATCCAACTCGGTTACAGTTTATTTTTAATGCAAATTTCTCATAACATTTTACTGTTTATAATAAAAGTAACGTTTTGGATTACAATCCTTAGCTAGTGAACAACTTTACATTTTAAAGAAGGATTTCCAATAAATCAGAAATTTAATTTTTCAAGAATTGTAGAGAGAGAATGATTTGTTACACTTATAGTTTTAGAAAATTCTCTGAAAAATCTACACATTTGGATAAAACTATTTCCTTGCGACTTAAATTTTGTAAATAAATCTATTTAAATAAAATGAAGAAGGATAATGATGCTTTAATTACTTTCCAGCATCAAATATAATAATTGAATAGATATTACATTTGCGTCAACAGATTGAATTATTCTAGTACCTATTTTAATAACTCTCTAATTGAAACTCGAGAAAAAATATTTAATATCAATTCTTATCGCAAAAGGATTATAATTAATTATAAGAAGATAAAGTAAGGAGAATGACAGAATTTTTCATTTGATATTTTTCAAATATAAATACAGTTACAACGATAAAATTGTGACTGAGTTTAATGTTTTGCTAAAAATTAATTAATCCTAAAATTGTAAAAGCCTTAAAAATTTAAAGGATTTTAATTTTGCGACATATATATTAGAAAATAATCTAATGAAATTATAACACTTTAATTTAGCTGAGATAAAAGAGACTGAATACAAATCTTGTAAGAAAGATATTTGCTAGATATTTATAATAAGAGATTTATTATTGAAATTCTAAACTGGAAAAAAATATAAAAAAAGAATAATTCATAGTCTTTTTGTTCTTAAGTTCAATTACTAATAACAGTTTTAGAATATACGAGTATACAAATAAAGCTGTATACTAAAAGTTATAATAAACTCGTCGCCTCTCATTCCTTATTTAAATTCATTTGATCCATCACTAATAATATTCCTAATAATTAAAGTTCAGTCAATCATCAAATAAATAGACCAATAAAGCTTTAATATAACAATAGACATCCACAGTATCTATTATGCCTGTTGTAGCTACCCTCACATTTACTCTAAAGAATATTAAAAAGTTTTATCTTGTCAGAATCGAATCAAACTCCTGTCTTTCCGTTTCTTTCTCACTATACCTAAATTTATATACACTGCCTGCCATTAAAATTGCAAAATCATGATGAAAAATAAGTACAAAAAATGCATTTATTGTACGTAAACAGTATGGCATGAAGACAAAATGATTAAACTTGCAAGCAGTTTCGGGATTTACAGGAGTGCGAAATTAGTAGAAAGGACTGCCAACCCTGGTAGCTAAAACGTCCCTTACCCAGTTAGTCATGAAGTCGAATTGGGCTTGGATGACAAAAACGGACAACTCATTCTAGGATGCTTCAAGTCAATGCAACACTTCATTAACCGTATTAGCGGGAGAGAGGTGACGGTCCAATCTCTCAACAATCCATCACTAGATGTTTTTCGTGGGTGATAGATCTGGAGACCACACAGGCTAGAGTAACAATCGAATACCCTATGTATCGACGAACTTCAGAACACGATATGCAGCATATGGTCTTGCATTATCTGGTTGGAAGATGGCATTTGACAAGCCTCGAAGATAGTATACAACCACTGGATGTAAGATGACAAAAATATACCGATCGCGTTCAAATTACTATCGATCCGTACAAGAGATGTGCCCGTCGTGTACCAAATGGCTACCTAAACCATCCCATCAGGTGCAGGGTCCCTATGTCGATATCAAATGCAAGCAGGGGATGAGGGGCCATCTCCGAGCCTCCAGAAACGTATACAGCCATCAGAATACGGCATGCAGAACTGGGACTCGTCTGAAAAGATGACATTTTGCCATTCCTATATCCAGCTTTGTCGTTCGGAGTTGAAAATCTCTTTCTATGTTATGTCTTTCTATGTTATGTTTCTATGGAAGCAGAAGAAATGGTCGTCATTCTGACAGTCTACGCTGCTACAAACGTCGTCGCACCGTTCGAACGGATGCTGGGAGTGCTGCAAACATGCCCACGTCCGGACTAATGGTCCATGATGTAGTTGTACGGTTTTGAAGGGTCAACCTCACAATATGTCTATCCTCTCGGGTGTTAGTCATGGGAGGGCGTGGAGATCCTGCATGCTGCTCAGTATCACCCTCAGAAACCCATTGATTCCGTATTCTCATGGCAGTGGGTGAATTTCGACGAGTGCGAAAACTCTCGATAGGCAATCTATCGAATTCCGACACTTGCTGGTAAGTATTTAGTCTTATTCTAGACATAACACGATATCTGAGTAAACCTCAGCCTTTCAAAGCGCTTTCCAAGTGATAAATCCATTGCACATTTTTTTTTTCTTTTATGCAGTGCTTCAGATGTTGTTTAAATGCGCTCAAATAGTAATCATTTGCATATCCCAACCTCTTCTTCCTTTCATGTGATTTTAACGTTCGTTAAATCATTCCTTCCTGGTGTTGCAATTTTAAAAGAGAGCTGAGTATGAACTGCACTTTGCATTACTGGAAGTTGAGTTATTTGAAATAATTAGCGTCTATGAAGTATCATTTAAGACAGCTAAAGGGAAGTACGCCTCATATTGTTGTAAAATCTCTAAATATTCAAAATTCCATCTTTTAAAAAGTACCTGTATTTGAAGATAAGTGACGCTCCTGAGTCAAGCTGGTGTTGCCATTTTGTGCATTATAGGCGTCAAAACAAATTTGGAAATAATTCATTCGTTAGTTTTGATTCCTGCCTCATCAAATTGCCGTTTCTTTTGCATTGATTTGTGACAATCAGTGAGACTGTAATTCATCATTATACATCAGAAACAAGAAACAGTCAAAGCAATGGGTTCCTTCCGGTGAATCAGCTCAAAAAAAAAGATGGTCTAAACGGGTGGGAAAGTTATGTCGATGATTCTTTTGTCATAAGAAGAGCATCATATACCTGGTCTTATAAAAAGGAAAAATATAACTAGACAAGACTACAGGAAGTTATCATATTCCAATTTCAAATACTAATGATTTTTGAACTACCCTCACATTTACGAAATGTTCGAAAAAATTTCCATTACTTAATAGTTAAGAGAAATATTTTTTAAGACATTTTTTGTGAAAGCTCTTGTAAAAACAGTTCACTATAAAAATATCTTTCCGCTTAATTAACGTGAAAGATTGAATTTCACTATTCAACTCATGACAAAACAAAAGTTCAGATATGAAAACATTTAATTTTTTATTGTTATGTTTCGTCAAGTCATAAGTCTGTGCTGTGAGCATAAAAACCTGTGAAATCTTGTTCTTCTTTTAATACAAAAAAAAGTAAAATAAAATATGTACTGAAAAGAAGTCAATAGTTTTAATTGAAAGGAAAACTTATCTCTAACATAACAATAAAACCTGGCAGAATAAAAAATTACAAGCAATCAGATGAGCAAAAACTTTAATACTAAAAATGCTTAGAATGAATTTCTTCTACGATTGTAAAAATGATCTTGAATCGGGGACAAAAACCAAAGAAAGAAGCAAATTTCTAAGAAAATCTGAAGCTTTTTTAGAAATGAGGTAAGTTCTACATAAATTAGTCTGAAGAAAAAAACAAGTTCTTAGAATCTACACTGAACATTATGATGGATGGCTTTATGGTATCTAAGCAAAGTTTAGGAAAAGAATTTGATATTTTTTCCAACGTCATTTATTAATATTAAGAAGCTTCTTCTAAGAATTTTTCGTGCCTTTTGTAAGTTCATGTAAGAATTTAAAAAAAAAAAAAAACTCTAGTCATATTTACGAAATAGTATTAATTTATACAGAATAAAATGTGCGTAAAATTTATTCAGTAGTTTGTTATATTATATAAAATACAAATGGGATTGGTAATTTTAATGAGCAATAATCTCCTTCAAACCTCATAATTTAATACCTTCTCTTTTAAGATTAGATTATTTCAATTCCTATGAGAGAACTATATAATTTCTCGAACAAGATTGTTAAGAATTTCAAAAATTATTCAAATTTTATAATGAGCGTCCAACTAATATTTTCATTTTAAATATTTATCTTAGTAAATGTATATTTTTTTCGCCTTTTATGAAGAAAGATCATTAATATAATATGCTACGCAAAACAGACTCAAGAGAATATTTATTTTACTCTAGAATTAAAATGCAAAAATTTCTTCTTAACAGTAATAAGCTCTATAAAACATGGTATATTTAATTCCATAAGCTATATCAGCTATCGTATTAATTAGTTAATCTCCATATTTTTGAGATATAATTAAGTAATTTAATTTTGTTATACTCTCTTCCGCAATTTCGTTCCAAATGCTTATATATCTCAATCAAATCTCTATTAACTGCAGCCCTTAAGAAGTTCTTAATATATATAAAATAAAAATATGGTTTAAATTATACTCCTCCTCAAAAATTTCTCAATTGACAAATAACGCAATTATGTATCAGTGCTGTGTACTTTTTGTCTAAATAATTAAAATGTTTTCAATAAACCAATTAACTTATATCAAATTAAGAGAGAGATTTCATTAAATATTATTTTTAAGAATATTTCTGCAGATCATTAGCAATATAGTTAATCTAAAATTGAAAAAGAAAATTATAGCTAAAATAAAAAAAAAAACTCAATTTAGATGTTAAAGCTATCCACATAATTTCTCAATCTGATTTACTTAATGAATATTTCTATTTGTGATTTGTGAACTTAATTTTCTGAAACTCACTATTTATCAATTACTTTTATCATTTTTTTTCATTTTGACCTAAACGTTTTATTGCCTTCCCAAGAAACATTCTGTCCAATTTATTTACCCAACGGACTACGCAAGTCCACCTCAAGTAAATTTCCCTTTCTCTAATCTTCGTAAATCTAATCAATATGAAACTCTCGATAAAGAATATTTTGAAAAGCGCTTGTTTGCCCCCATACCTCGATTGAGGAAATTCTAATCAAAACGCGCTTAGTAAATATTTATACCCAGGGTTCCCTACACAGTTATATTTATCGCCACTGCTTCTGATTTACTCCTCAGAAGCAAAGTTTGGAAATTAAGGACCTTACATTAGGGACATAGTAAGACCATGCATTAGTGAAGTCGTTTTGGAACTGCAATTCCTTACAGTACAGTTAATTAGCCTTGGTGGCAATTGTTTTAATCCTGCCAAACACCAGCTTGTGTTCATTGCAGTGAATCCTAATGACCAGGATCTGCATCTTAAGGATGTGTGGGGCCCTTCGCCTCCACTTTACAATGAATAGCTTGCGGCACAAGATAAAGTTTGCAAATGGAATATTCATATTATATACATCGCTTGCTAAGCTAACGGAAAACTAAGGTTCTGAACAGCGTTGTTCAAACGAAATTATCCCGCGTTCCGCATTGTCAAGCTGGACACGTCACTAATTCTGCAGGGGTAGTGAAAAATTACCGTGCCCTGAGGCAGTGAGAAGGCTCTTTGAATTCGCATTGCGCATTTTGTCGTACACCCTGGAATTTTGCTATTAATATTCTGTATATATATAGGGAAGTTCGCTTGGATGTATCAAGTAGCATAATTTCAGCAGCTTTGTACAATGAATTTGATGTTCCAACGCGTATGCTCTCTCGTTATTTATTATTCATTTTTATTATGTTAGACTATGTATTAACACGAATGTTCAAATTGTAGAATTCTTCGTTGCCTAATTTATCAAACTTTATACATTAAAATACTTTATTTGAAATAATTTCGCTTTCATTTGTGCTGAATTGAAACATTTGTAGTAGCATTATTTGCTACAGCATTTGTATTATCGTTTGTAAGCGATTTGATTTCCTTGTTGATTTTTATTGCTTGTAAAAGTTTCGTTAGTTTGATTTCCTTATATATTGCCTCATTATATATTCATTAATAAAAGTCACTCATGCAAAACATGTTTTATTTGAGGTTAGGTGCAATACATTTTCTCTACCTGATAGTAAAGTCAATTATGTTACGTTTGTTCTCAAGCTTATAGCTTTCCATAAAAATTTTAAAGTGTTTTAATATACTCTCAAAATGCTAAAGACATCCATATTTTGAATTAAAAAAGACTAAATGAAATAGATGTGTACCCAGGAATCAATTCTCTTAAACTAAAAAAAATTATTTATACATACATACTTAATGAAATAATCTTATAATATTTTTAAGAATAAATTTATTGAAAATTTCAGAAACAACTATAATTACAATATTTTTATTGAAAGTGTATTTAAAAGGCAAAATTACGAAACTTTTAAAACACTTAAAACCTTTATAATTCAATTGAGAGATTTTATAATTGGCGATGTCCACGTTAAATTCTGAGAGAACACATAGTGTCAAAACCTCTACATTTGAAGGCCTTTATAAAGTTCAGCATAATTATAATAAATAGATGCTTATATCAAATACACAATTTATGAAAAAAAACATTCATTACCTTAGTTATTGAAATTTCTCGTTAATCTTTTCATGTATTTTTAAATTTCTCATCATAATTCAAAATTGAGAATATTATTTTACAAAATGTCTTCTCATACATCAACATAAAATTCAAAAGAAACAATAACTTGACACATGGGTTTTGAATTGTGTTATTATTAGGCGGAAAGACATTTAGTACTTTGCAGTGAATGTGTATTTTTCTTAAATATACTCTCAAATTCTTTAGTTTACGGAATTTTTAGATAAATATTACCAAAAATCACAAAAACAATGCATAATTATTTTTATTTTACAAAATAATACTTTAAAATATTTTGGCTTTCTAGTAAATATTTATTCACTAAAGATAATTTTGATCACAAAAAGAAACCTTTAAAAAAAGTTGAATGTAATCTAAATAACTTACGAATGAAAAGTACAAAAATTCTCTTAGCATAAAAAATACTCTAAATTAATGGTTCTCAATATGTTTTAGTCAGCTTACTCCTAACCAAGAATCCTCCAGGGGCGACACTCCAAACACACACATAATTTGTTTCACCACTTACTGATTTAGAAATCTTTTTCAAAGTAGGAATTTGTTGAACTAAATTTTTTCTTTACATAGTATTTTTTATTTATTTTTGAAGTAAGAGCTAACGAATAAACACAAAGGTTGAAAAAAGAAGAAATAATGAGGTGTTTGGTATTGCATTGAATCACAAAATTTTGAAAAATTAGACTCAAAAAACTCAAATCCGAGCTGCAGTTTCTAATTTGCCTATATATTCATTTTTAATGCAAGTTCAAGTATATGAAAAAAGGCCTGTTAAATGAGCTCCTTGATGGTAAACGGCAACAAATATAAAGGCTTATAGACAGCTTCCTGTATTCGTGACATCCCAAAAACTTTCTATGTTCACTAATCCACCATAGATGAAATTCTTAAAGTAAGATCTGGTGCAAGTTTCAGCAGGTTTTTTTTTTTTTTTTTTCTTCAGAATCGACTAAGTTGCAACTTATAATCTTAATTGAGACCACTTCACTTTTCAGTATTTTTAAGTTATATTGGATATCTTTTTGTTGTGTCCTCCATAACCATTTTCTTCCCGCTTACCCGCTAATGGCCTATCAAGTACTTTTTTGGGTATGTGTACCACTGGTTTAGAGCCGCTGCACTGAATGACTGAAAAATTAACTGATTGTTAATTTTTTATCATAAGATAGATAAATGCTAATTGTATTTTTTCTAAGTTTTTTTTTTTTTTTTTTTAATTTGACATTCATTGTACCCGTGTTTCTTTAAAGGAAAGTATTTGCGCGTGCTTATTTTAACTTTCATAAGATTTTACATATGCTATTCTACAATTGAGTTATTCTACCATTCCTTCTTAAAAACTTATTGAACACTCAATTACTGCATCCATTACTTTTCTCAATTTCTGGTTAAACAAAAATATAATCTTTTGTGCAAATTCTATTTTGTTTTTGTTTTATTTTTTTCTGTAAGCATAACATTATAAGAGCTGTTGTTTTGAAAATGTTTTAAAACACTTTTGAAAGAGAAGCTACCCTCAAAACTACAAAGATCGATTAATACTAATTAATATAATACTCGTAATAAAAAATAAATCAATATCAGCTAGGAACCTTTTAAATGTTAAAAACAATAGAAAATTTTCTTTCAAAAATGTTTTTCTTTGAAGTAAATAAATATTTTCAATTGCAATTTATTGTGAAACTTTTGGTTACAGTTGGATTTACAGTTTAAAAATTGCTTAAACAGGAGAAGGAAGATCAGAAGGCTTCTTTAATAAGTATTAAACAATGGCTAACCACATCAAAATCAGTGAATATTGAATACATGAAAAATCAGTAATTTTTAATCAAAATTAATGTTTCCGTTTTTGAAAAGTAATACGCAATTTATAATAACCAAGTTTACATTTATTTCCCCAAGCTTCTCATAAAATAAACAAATTCTAAGAATTAAATTCCTGTTAGCTCAACAATAAATTGTTACATAATTATTTCTATCCAAATAAAATATTGGTTATTTTCTAGGTGCATCTTTTTAAAGAAGAAAACTATAAGAAAAAGAAATCAAAGAAACCATCTAAAGAGCTGTGCATTGACATTGGTGGTTAAAACGTGTCCTTCTAACAATTCCTTTCTTGACTTTTTTCAGAGTCGATTTCGGTAAGTTGAGTTCATACATCACTTTTAGGTCGATTCATTTTCAGTAAGACTACTTAAGCCATTAATTAAGATTTTTTCTTCTATTTTTAACCTTCATGTACCGGACGTTTCAGATAAAAATAAGTGTGCTAAAAATAAATTGGTTTCAATGATAGGATTTATTTGAAGAAACAAAGTTAATTGGTTATGCCACGTTTTTGAATTAAAAAAATTCCTGATTGAGTTTTATAATTGTAATGAAGTTAAAAACGCACTACATAATCTCCAAGTTAACTTCGGAGAATATAGTTAAGTAATAAGATATATATATATAATAATGGAAATCGCATATAGGTTTTTTTTTATTCTTCTCGAATTGTTAAGATTTTTTTGAAAAATTGTCTTTTCTGAAATTCCGGAGCTTTTAGTAAAGATAAAATAATATCTTGATATAAATTTTAATAAATAATATGTGCAATACTTATTTTTACTCGTGAACATATTACAAATAAAAAATGGTAATATTATCCATACAAATAGGTATCCAATACATTTTGTAATAAGCTCATTTAATTAGCTAATTATTTGAGAAAAATAAAGAACCCATACACCTTTAAATCAACTTTCATCATTTAATACATTTAGCAATTTCCCACTATATTCTATATATATATGTTGATCTAAAGCATAATTTTAAACATTTTACAGTTACTTTAAATGTTTTGAAACATCTAGTTAAGGATATATTATTAATAATAACAATAATATTAAGTATATATGTGTGTGTGTGTAACTGAATGGCGTGTTAGAATGACGTGTGTATCTTGATTAAAACTAGAAATCAAAAGATTTAACTGAATAACTAAGTTATTAATAATGTCTTTAAAGTATGGGAAGTCTTACGTAATAAATTGTATGTTTATTTTTGTATGAATTGATGTTAATTGTATAAGACTTTGTTTTGCATTTAGTTATCTTAATGTTTCAAATTTAAATTTTAAATAAGTTTTATTTCTCTTAACTAGCTTGTTTTCTATAAACTATACAACTAAATATAAATACATATTATTGTGCAAAAATTATTTTGATGTGTAAGTTAATGAAGTATAATAAAAAATTATTAATTTATAAGCGATAAAATGAAATTTAGAACATCAATACGAAAATAAATCAAGTGAAATTTTTTTTTAATGTTTGCCGCTATAGTTAATTATGAACCTCATATATCAAACAACTTAAACATATAATTTTTTTTCCATTTCCGTGTTACATTACAGAATTATTTTTTCATTCAAACAGTGTTACTAATAATGATAGTTCAGTAGCACATAATATCGGATTTATTCTTAAAATATAATGTATCCCCTATTTTCCTGTGGATTGGTGATTTGATATTCAAGTATTCCTCCCCTGCACTTTCCAGCAAACAAAGAAACGCATCGTAAGGAAAAAGTGCAAAATTTTCTCCAGTTCCCAATCGCTCATCCAGTTTTAACACAACGCCTAATTCCGGTGTGTTCTTTCGGTTAGTATAATGGATATGCTAATTTTTCTACGTGTAGGAAGCATAACTTTTTTTTTCCTCAACCCCATCAGAAAATCTTCTGTTTTTATTTGAACTTGAGTTCTCAAGTACCTGGTGGAAGAAATTTCTTCATATTAAGTGTACCTTCTCACGGTGATTGGACTAATGGGTTTTAATGCGTTTTTGTTGATACTCGTTTGCGTTAATGGGGAAACCGTGTAGACACCAGCTTTTCAACTTAGCTCAAATACTTTAGGTCCACAACGGGAAAGATGGGAATGTAGTCCTGTTCTGAAAAGGGAGAGCGTAAGATGCAGCAGTTTAGATCTCTTCTTTCAAGTACGTTTAGTTTAAAATCATCGCATTATACGGATCAATAAATATTCAGGCGATTAAAGAAAGTGGTTTGCGAGCATTTTGGAAGAGATATATATTGTTTCGGGTGTGCTGATGGCTGATGAAGTTGGTACGTGGGTGTTTTCTGTGGATAGTTAAGACTCCAGCGTAATTTACCTGAAAGAGGAGATGCGCTACCTGCGATAGAACGAAAAAAAGATAGAGTAATTTTCTGAAACAGTTTCATTTTAGTGATGAGACTTTGTAATAATGTTTCAAAGAAACTTTTATCTGTTGTAATTTATAATATGACGATTGGAAAAGGATTTAGTTGCATACTATTATTTAAAATTAGTCCTCCTCTGTTGGTAGATAGTTCATTAACTACGGGTTATTATTTTAACTACGTCCCATAAATATTTTACCAATTATTTAATCGTACTCTAGTTATGATGATGCATTGTGTAAATGTTCCGACAAATTGTGAATCAAACTATTAAGAGTTACATTACTAATCCAAACATAAATATCAAAAAGATAAAAGGAAATCTAGATATTGCCTTAATAAATTGTTAAATATGCTAATTAAAAGTATCAGAGTTTCTTGTAGAAAATTCAAGATTTTAAATAATATTAACGTTAATAGTTTAGTTTCAGCAACATTGGTAAGGTATACATATGTTTTCGAAATGCAAGTATGAAAAATTTTGAAAATCGTTAAAAGTAATAATAATTTTATTATAATAGCAAAATTGAAATACATAAATTTTGTAGAAATCCAAAATATACATATAAACAAGAAAATTAAACATATTATTCTGTAACTAACACACTCAACAATATTTTGAAAGTCTCCAGTAAATAAAGGTATTGTTGCAATAAAAATGAATTATAATTCTTATAGTTTTGTAGTGGAAGATATTAACCTTTTTGGTATTATTTACCATTCCTTCCAATAAAATTAAACATGCAAAATAGATTGAAGTTAAGAAATATGATAAAAAAGATTTATATATACTGAATATTGATGTTATCAGTAGGTAGGGGATGATAGAAAATGTGATTTTACTGTGAACAGCAGGAGCAGGACAAGTGTACAATAAAGACCTTTGGGATTGAGTCCATGTAGGTGGGAGTCCCAACCATACCACCAATTCCAGAGATTCAGCACGAGTGAATTGGAAGAAAAAGAAAATAAATTTAAGAGATTCATTATTTTTAAGAAACAATGCAGTTAAAACTCAATTATAAAATGTTTCGTTAATAATTTGTCTTAAAATTAGGTTACATCTGTCATAAGGAAACTTATTTTAAATACATGTGAGAAATTTCAAATTAATACGATTAATAGCTTTCGAAAGACCTGCGCACTAGCTAAAATTTCTATTTTAAAAAAAAAAAGAAAATAAAATTAGAAAATAACAAAAAATAAAGGATTTCGAAGAAAAATTAACTATAAATATAACACTCTTTTTTTCACTTAGGCATATGAAAGTAAACATTTGTCGCAGTACATCAGTATTACAATGAAATTCTTAAAGAGTCATACTCCTGCTTAATGCTACAAGTCAAGCATTTTTTCCATTGTTTTTCGACTCTTCGTGTATTTTTTTCTAATTTCAATGAAATGATATCATTTCTTTGTATCACATGCTTTTAAAAAGGTACTTTGATAAACTAATTTTAAACATGCATAAAATGTTTGAATAATTTATAAAATATTGCTTGATGATAGAAGTTGTTTTCATATTGTTTAATGGTATATTGATTTGGTTTAGCGCACAATCCTAAAAGATTTTTAACTTGAAGCTTGACAATTACCGCCTATTTATTTGTACGCGACAGTTAAATGTATTTCCTTATGGCAAAAATAGAATTTTTCTAAGAAATATAAATGGATGACACTGGTCTACACGCACGCAATCTACAGAAAGCAATATTTACGGGAACCCAAAGGTCCTCTCTATGGTTTCCAAGGCGCGATAATGACCTGTCATCAATTGTGTCCACGGTTTCGCTACACGTTACAATTAACTCTGCACATCGTGATTAACATGGAATCCATAATAAACTGCGACATTAACTACCAACTGTGTCATCAAATTAACGGGTGTCTGTTTGCGTCGGGTTAAAGAATCACTTGGCGCCGATATGTCATAACTTGAGATGGTAGCCGTGATTTATACGCCACTCTAGCATCCTCCTATTCAGCAGCATTCCTACAGTGATTGTCGCCACAACCCTCTATTTAAAATGATGGCACATTGATTTTTAAGGGAAAAAATGTGTCCGATTGCCTCGCAGTTTGCTGGGGAAGATCGCTGACAATGGTTCATGTTCTCACAGCCCATTCGGGGTCTTATATAGTAGCACCGAGAGTCCTATATTACGGCTTGTGTTTGATCAATGGCTAGCAGCTGGCTGGGGGTGAGCATTAAGCAAGCAAGCTCTGTGTTTGAAGGGGGGCAGAGTTTTAGAAACTTGGTTGCTCCGCTCGCCAGTCACCGGGTGGGGGTACGGAGGAAATTGAAACAAGGGATTGAGTAATTGAAAGAAGACAAAGTGAAAGCGGCATTGCAGCTGAATGAAGCGCTACATTTGGTCATTAATCTTGAGTTTGCCGCCCCCTTGCTCTTTTGTTCAAACGTCGCTTCAATTTGAAAGGAAGTTTTCTTAAAAGGTGCTAGAGAGGTGAGAGCTCTAATATATTTCGCGTATACCGTTTTATTTGGGGTGGTCGTTTAACACTCGGCTTTGCAGCAAGCTGTTTCGCGTACCGCTCTTGTCAGATGTCAGATAAATACTGTTGCTAATATTTCAGTATGCGTATTGTTTTTAAAAAGTAATTGGGGCTCGGTTGACAGAAAAAAAATTATATAATTTATTTTGTCTGCGAATAATCATTGACATTTCCAATGTTCTTTAAAATTGATAGTACCAATGTAAATCGACATATTTTTCAAAAAAATTTAGCTAGTTGAATAATTTCAAACATAAAATATATGTACATTTCATACATAGAAAAATTTTTAATTAATCAATTGTGAAAGGAATATTAAGTTAAAATTAAAAAAGGCTTCTTCTGTCAATAAAATAATTAATTACTATACTACGAAAACAGATGATCTATAAACTCGCTATAAAAGAAAATATTATACTCTAACAAGAAATAGATATGTAACAAATATATTTATAGACGAAATCTACTCATTCAGTTAAAATTATATTTAAAACTTACTGTAATAAAAATTAACGAAAAAAATTACAATTAATCATTATTAATATTTAATAAATTAGAAGATGTCTGTTACATAAGTATAATTAAATCTTAAATATAAGAATAATAAAATTAATTTATTAATTAATTTTTAGTATTCAAAGGAATTCCATAAGAGAAAATTTTTTTAAACTATTTTAGAAAAGCATTTTCAGAAATATCATTGAAATAAGAAAATTTCTTTACATATAGAATACCAATCATAATGTGCTTACTTTAATTGCTATAATATTAGGAGTATTCAGTGTTCTGCTTGTTTATTCTTAATTCTGAATCATTCTTTCAGAAATTAGTGCTCGGTAAATGTTTATAAATTAAGATATATATTTAAACTTTTATTTCAATTAATTTTTGTTCATTAGTTACCAACTTTAATAGAATCCTGAGGAATTAGTTCAAGTAATTGAGCATACTGCTTTTATGTGTTTACAAGAAATATGCAAAAATCCCAGTGAACTGCAGGAGACCTCTTCTTCTAAAGTAAAAGAGTATCGGTTGGTTTGACGCAATTAAAATTTGCATTAAATTGCTTAACATATTTTCTTTTTTCAAATCTTTCTGTACTCGGTGAATTAAAGAAAATAGCATTTTTATTCCCTGGTAGCTAAAAAAAAATATAAACATTAATTGTTCACTAAATTACACTAAATTCCTTGCACTTTTTCAAAACATTTATTTCACAGTAAAATACAAAAATTCTATAAAATTATTAGGAGCTGGATGGAAATATGGGGCATTAGAATTACTTTTGTGTAGATTTGGTTTATCCACTTTACTTCAGAAATGTGAAGTATCGAAAAGCTATTATTTTTAATAAGTTTCAAGTTAGCGTAGAAAATTTATAAAAAACAATTGATTTTATGATTTAAATTGATCATAACATATATATAATTTTTCTGAACACGAGTTTAATATTTACTTATCAATATGTACCACTAGTAGTATTATACAAATAAATTATAAATATATATATATATATATATGTGTGTGTGTGTTATAGAATATTATTTGATTCACGTCTAGTTTTAGAAATTAAAGAATCACAGCCAAAATATATGTTTTCAAAATATTTAACGCTTTGGTATTTCTAAATTTCCATTTATATTCAAAATTTATTTCAAAAAACTAATGTTTTAATTGATTTATTAATAAAATTAAATATTACAGTAAGCGAAAACTTATTAAAATAACTATTATGTTACTTTTATCTAATTAATTGGCTACAATGCACTTGAATGAACACTTTGCATTTCACATTCTTACCATCGGTTCGTCAGTCATAATGACTAAATAACTTCAATTATCAGCATAAAAATTATAAAATTTAGGAAATAATTATTCTGCTTTATAATATCTATCTTTTATTTTGCTTTAAATTATTCTGTTTTAAAGATATTCTTCTAATAAATTGTATTATTCATTCCATTAACCTGTGTTTAACACGTGGTCTTTCATTATGCAATTTATAATAATTCACCTAAATTTATTATCTTAAGAAAATAATTGGAGCTATATATTCGAAACATTTGTATTATTAATTGAACGGAAAATTTATCACTTTGAACATCGTAAATTTACTTTTATTTTAGAGATTCTATCAAAGTCAAACTAAATACATGAATATTTTTTGAAATATTAGACCATTTAATCAATTACTATATAATACGATAAAAACGCAACATTAGTTATAAATAAATAAAAAAATAATAAGAACGCAAATGTTTTGTAGAAATGTAACAAAAACCTACCAGCCTGTTTAACTCAAAAAATTAACCATTAAACAACATTTCAATTGCCCGTATTTTTTGGATATGTTTTGTATCTCAAATTAGTTTCTATTCACGCAAAATATTTGCACATTCATATATAAATATAAAACATACTTTCCAACACTCACCAAAACACGAAAATGTTTAAGCCATTAAAGGATTTGGTATAGTTACCAAAATTTTGCGCCAAAACACACGCACGCACGCAAACACACACACGCTCGCACACACACACGCACCACACACACACACACACACATATATATATATATATATATAATTAAATGAAAATTCAAAATCGTAATGAAAAGGTATATGTAATTCTATTAATGTAAAAAATCTAAATAAGAGACTCAAAATGGGAGTCGCAGTAATTCAGGTTGCTGATTCAGGCTTAGAACCGAATAGCAGGATTAACTAGTACACTGAATTCATCTTCCCACTCTTAATTTTAGTGTATAACAACTTGGATATTTATACAGTAAAAATAAATAAATAAACAGACCCCTACTAATGCATATCGTATAGTGATGAAGATTACGAATAGTAAATATCGAATAGTGATGAAGAAGTTTGAAAGAGGTAGTCTAATACTATAAAAAAAACATAGGAGGAATAGATTCACATATAAAGAAATACATTTAAAATTATAAGAGAAATTTTAAATAGAAGAGATAAAACATTTTAATGTAATGTTTTATTATTAATGTTTATTTAAAAATGTATACTAAATTATAAATTTTAAGATAATAAAACCTTCAAAGGAAATTACTTTAGATCCAAAATTTCTTTGAATTTTATTCAGGGTTATTTAAAATATAACAATTGTAATTTTTATCTATTTTTCCATTAATTTTGGTTAAAGTTTTCTTAAAAAATTTTGCATTTATATAATCTCTCGAATTTAAATATGTTTTTTTTCACTCTCTCTTTATTTCCTCTTTTCAACTTTTCCCATTTTGCTGTTTTTTAAAGTCCTTAAAAAGCATTTCGATAGAAGATTTCATTTTCGGTATTTGCAAGGTTGGAAAATCTTGATAAATTATCGAGCAATGCGTATTATGTAGTTCCAAGGCAATTATCTTATGTGTGTTTTTTTTATCTGAATGATTAATTTTTGGATTATTATTCCTCTTAACTGTCTTTATTAGTTAACGTCTGGGTAATTTTCGTTATCTATCTATCTCTGTATATATATGTGTGTAATTATAAATCGGAAGAAGAGAAAAACAAAATATCAAAAAGTTTGGAATTTTTTTTTAAGAAACTTTAAAAAATTTTTGAAAATATAAAAAGGAAATAATATATTTAATGCTGTAACACGTTTCAGACTGCTAAACTAGGTTATTCTAGAATTATAGGCCTAACTCCCCCATCGACAAAATATATTATAACAAATGTTGTGTATATATATGTGTGTGTGTGTGTGTTGTCGGGCTCCGTCAACTAGCGGGTATATTATATAATAACAGCCCGTAAAAAAATAAAATAGCATTTTTTTCATTTCCTAACAGTTTTACTTTTTATCTAGTAAAAGCACTCCTATCCTCCACGTATATCACAACATGTAAAATGAGCTCTCGGGCCTTTAGAAAGAATTTTAAAAAAATATACTCGATTGTAAACTGCACTCGCGCTATTTGCCAAATGTCCAATTCGACGTTTAAAAATCTGTACATAATGGCATTGGCTCGCAACACCCTCTTTCTCTTAACCAATACTACCTTCTCTTCCTCCAATCCATCAATTTCATCGAGGCTCTGGAGACGATTTCTTCAAGGTAGCGACTTGCACAGGGATTACCTCATCTCTTAACTAGTTTCCTTCTCAAGTAGCACCATTAAAGTTAGGGTGAAAACGAGGCTTTGTACGAAAATAAATGAAGCCTTGAGCCTAGCTTGCCATAGCAGTGATTCCTTCCTCCCCACCTTGTATCAGTGGCACAAGAAAAGAAAAATGTGGCAAGAACAATGTCTTTGGCATAGTCAATTCAACTAGCTTTTGCCGTTAATTTTTCAACCGTGCGGAAAGGAGGGGTAAAAATGTGCACCTAAAATGAATAGTTTTTTAACGCTTCTGTGGG
The DNA here is from genome assembly GCA_019974015.1 of Nephila pilipes. Lineage (NCBI taxonomy): Eukaryota > Metazoa > Arthropoda > Arachnida > Araneae > Nephilidae > Nephila > Nephila pilipes. The sequence continues at coordinate 1,055,519 of BMAW01056371.1, forward strand.
GATAATTTATTTGTTCTTGTTTTTGTGTTGGCAACGCATGAATAATATGCAGTTTTCTAGAATTTTCTCGCTTTTTTGAGCATTTTAAAATCTAAACATTTCAAAGGGCTTAAATTTAGTGTAGTTGATAGTGATTAGTGTATTTTAAATAGGAGTTTAATCTAGATTTTTTTTAAATTTAAATAATTAAGAAGGTTATTTATAAATAATTTAAAATATTATTTCAGAATCTTTATCGATTATTTAAAGTTTAATTTAATTAAATACCTTAATATACATTTTAAAACTATTAAAAACAGAGGAAACATATTTAGAAGAGCTTACGCATCTTTGTATAAAATGTATGATGGTATTATACCTCATTAAAATATTTCTTTTAAATACTAGATGAAGGAAAAAGTAAATGTATGGAGAAAGGAAAACTTGTAATTACGTATCATTTTCAAAACGTAAGAATACTTTTTCTGAATTTTTCTCTTCCTATCAGATATCTTTTTTCTTTTATTTTATACATTGAACATAAAATTGAACATAAAATGTCAAGCAAATTCTCCTTTTCCTACTGTTTGATTTCTCTTTTTTTCCCTTCCAAATATAAAAATAGTTAATTCTATAACTACTGTTTTTATTTAAGTTATCTTTATAGTTATAATTAAGAGAATTTTAATTCACGTAAAAGCAATTTAAATGTACATCATATTACGAATTAAAGCTGGTATGGATATTTTCTGACTAATGATTTACATACAGAAATAACACCAACGATATACATGTACTCTGCATTTATATTTGATACTGCTTAACAAAATGTAGAAAAGAAGAAATTTCGAAATTAAAATTTCGTAAAAGAATTAATTAAACATTTCATGAAAGTAATTTAAAGTCACCTTCTATACTTAAAACTATAAAACGAACTGAAAAAGTTTTAGCAAATCATTTCAATCATTTTTACGAGACACATTTAAATGTAATAAACATAATTAATCAGCTGTTACCTTTCATATAATTTACAGTCTTATAACTTTAGTAATTCATAATTTTATTCTGAAAATAGTTGCTGGTTAAATATTGTAGAAATTCTTTTCTCACATTTAAGTCCACTTCTGATTTATAAACTGTCTTTTCACTTCTTTATTCTACATTCATAACTGAAAATTTCATCTCTCTTACTTTTTACTTAACTCTTGGCTTTTCGTTAGCTACCTAAACTTTTTGTCTTAAAGAACACTCCTGATTAAATAACAATGACACAACTTTATTCCTTCATGCCTTTACCGCATTACGTTGGGATGAGCAGTGCAGTTTTCTTTTAGCAGGAACGTCACCTGGCGATGGGTTGTAGAAATTTTCTTCTCTCAGGAGTGTTTTTCACTCCACCGTCAAGCACTGTCTGTAAGAGGAGGATAACATTAGGATTTCATGATATTACAATAAACCTCTATTGTACTAATTTACAACTAACACAAAATCATTTCACTCTAAATAATTACTACATAAATTATTAATACTTAATATTTTTTTCATCTATAACATTATAGAATGACATTACAAAATTGAACAGGAAAACATTAGTTAATACACATTTTAAAGTATTATTCATTATACACCTCAAGATATTTATTATACACTTCAAAATATTAATTGTCAAACGTAATTCAAAGTATTAATTCCCCCACGCATGCAAAATGCTGTTTTTCATAGACTTAAAAAATTGAAAACATAACACACTAATTAAAGCAATTCTAAGAGTCTTATTAAATCATGTTTAAAGAATCCACTTATCTTTAGTTAAAACCATTACAACAAAAAATCATTTTTTTGTTTAAATGCTCCATGAGAAATAACTAATCAATAATTCTTAATTTAATCAATCAAAACACCTTAAAAATTAACCAATAAACCTAAAAAAAATTCAGCGAAAAAAGTAGTAAATCCTTAAATTCAATTTTAGATAAAACTTCACAATTAATATTGGATTTTTATGCACAATGACAATTTTATAATTAATAACAAAATATCAAGAAGGTCCATAAAAAGCAGAGATCCACAGTTAATGTTTTTATCAGTATTTGAAAAAAAATATAAAAGGGAGTCTTCTCAAACGTTTTCCAGTTTCTTTGTACCTGTCCGGACTCGTTTATTGACGGGCTGTGCATGACACTGCGGTGGTCTCAACTGTCATTTCGTGATTCACTTTAGAGTTCATTACATGGAAAGTCACTTATTCTCTACAGTTTTCTGAAGGGGGAGGAGAGATAGTTTGCTTTCGGTTATTTGGAACAAGTGTTATAGAGACTATCAAATTCAATCTTTTTCTTCTTCCATCGTCTCATAATAGTTTTACAGAAAAGAAGAAATCTTAGTTTCTGTGTCCTTCCTCTGAAGGTGTTCTAAAATGCTGATATGTTTTCTTCATCAGAACATTTCCTCCGTTTATTAATGAAGCCAATTGACCCCTGTACGTATATCCTTGTCTGAAAAGAGTGCTGCACCTCTCCTCTCCTCTGTTAGTCTTACAACGTTTTTTTTTTCTTTCTTTAGTGAAAGCTTTGGGCTAGTTTAATTTTTTTTTTAGTCTTGCAGAACACAAATCTGAAACAAACAAATAAACAAAAAGCAGTTCTCTTTACGATTCACATAAGCGTCACATTGATGGGTTACAAATACAAAGGATCTTCATCTTTCTGGAGTGCTTTTCTCTCATCCCCTTGTTGTGTAATACACTTACTCTTTAAGGGCGGGCAATAACAGTATACACACATAATCTCTCACGCAAACACACGCATATATATATATATATATATATATATATATATAT
>BMAW01056371.1:1066601-1114127 GCA_019974015.1 Nephila pilipes
ATGTGTATTCAGAGTCCTTAGGGTTCCAGAATTATTTAACCTTTTAGTTGATATAAGAATTATTTAGAAAACCAAAATATTTAAATGATACATAAACACATCACATCTCGTTACGCGAATATTATACATTTGTGTTCAGATATTCACACAAAAAACATCAAATATAATTCAAATATTTTAGTTTCTGCATAGTTCAAATGTTTTTGATGTCAACAATATTTCAACCATTTTATAATACAGCTCAATTTTCCGCATTTTACCTAAAATATGAGTTTCACTTTTTCATTTCAGATAGCTATTACTTTGAAATTCAAGCAACCTAAAAATAAATTGCTGTAAAACTGTCTTGGTTTGTCTTGATTATGAATTGCTGATCAGTAATGCAGAAAGGAAACCACTTTTATCCAAATTAAATAGTCCGATTCATGCAAGTGTCAAATTGTCTCATCTCAATAATTATTTTATTTATTTTACAATAAACATCACACATCATTGCATTTTATCTTAGACGTCAAAATCACTTTCTCAGTTCAGTTGACAACGCTCACACATTCAAGCGCGATAATTAAATAAGTAGGTGGAATAAAAACTCGATTGCGTTGTTTTTCTATTTCTTTTTCGCACACTGAAAGGCAGAATCTCCGCAACATAATAACAATGCTTTTCTAATATCATCTATTCTGACAGCTGAAGCCATAAAAGATTATGCAAACGTCTCGTTCTGAAAGTTTATTGAAAGAATTCAATTTAATATTTTCAATAACGAAAAAGGAATACATTTAAATACGGTGCTATTAAAACAAATATATATATATATATATAAGATATAAAAATATATTTAATTCATTCAATTGTTTGTTATTTTGTTACTGAGTTTTCTAAAAGAAAGAAAAATATTCTTACAAATTTTATGTTTCTCTGATTGTTCTAAATGGGAAATGAAATGTGTATTTATTTATTTTTTTGTATATTTCGTTTCCTTGGTGTTGCTTGGTCAAAGTAATGATTAGAGTACATGAGTACAGAAATGAAATACGAGATGTGAAACACTTTTCCGCTTCAATATATTATTGTCTTTTATTCAGACAAACATAATTAATCTTGTTTAGTTAGAAAAAAAAATATTTTTAATTTTAGATACTTTGAGTAAAAATATTTTAGGCTAATTCACATAACACACAACACACAACACACAACACACACACACACACACACACACATTTTATTATTTATTTCTTTTTGCAGGTAAAAGCAAAAGCTAAAATTAGCTCTTTGGTACATAGCTTTACAAAAGTTTGAAGATAAGAAAGAAGCATATTTATGTGGCATGTATAATTACATGACTATACCCGACTTTGAGAAAAATGTGTTTTTAAAGTGTAAGTTACTTTCCACGTGTAGAAGTGCTTATTCTTGCTTTTAATATTTTAAGCATATAAAATATTAAATTTTTTTACAAAATGTGTAATTAAATTGTCTCTTTTTTACTTATTTATTAATTTTTGTCCTAAATATTTCTCACCAGTCATTCTCATAAAGAATTTCTGAATTGTGTTATAGAATATATAACATTATAAAGTCTTTCATTACAAGTAATTGCATATAGGTATACGTATCAACATTATATTTTTTATGCGAAAGTATGATTAACACGTTAACTTTTGTTTGCATGTAAGCGCTAAAAATAACTAAGAAAATCATTTTTTTATCAAATGCGTTACATTATTTAAATATTTCATAGAACTGTAACTAATGTATTTCCATCCTAAAGTGAAAATGATTCGGAATTGCTTTCAGAGGAAGGTTTTGTTATTCAGAAAGAATTTCTATGAAATAAGATGGAAAGAAGTACACAAAAAAATTTGTACGGAATAGTTATTGAATTCATTTCTTTTTAATACAACTTAAACAAAATATCGTTTATTTTTATCTTATTAATTAATTATATTTATGGGTATAATTAATATGATAAAATACTACTTAAATATTTTATGGGCTATAGTATACGCTTTAGTCAAGAAATTATCTAACGTTATCTTTTTGCACTTGAAATTAATTTTGTAACTTTTAAATAATGTATTTTCATTTACAAATAAATTATTTCTATACTGAGGTAAAAAGCAATTAACGAGCATATCAATCTTATGTGATAAATATTCTAAGAACTAAGTAACCAAGTAATTAAAGTAGGCATCTAAGTGATGAAACGGTGGTTGGAAGTAAATTTGTGAACTGCATGATTTGTAATGAAATGTAAATGAAAATAAACCATTAAACTAGATTTCTTTCGATGAAGTTAGAGGAAATAATATAAGAAATATTTGATAAAACCATGGAAACTATGTCCAACTAAAAATTACTCAATTTATTTTCTAACACAACACTTGAAAAGTGTTACTGTGACTTAATTGTAATATATAGTATAGCAAAATTGATTACGTGTGTGAATGTGATAATCAAGACAAACCTGAATTCTAAATGTCAGTAGATTAGTCAAATTATTCATATCAGATAAAAATAAATTATACTTTCTTTGAAAGGCAAAAGAATTTGAAAAAATAAATCACGACTTGACTATAATGTCAATAGAAGGAATCAAATTTTCCACTAAAGTGAATATGCAATGACTTCAGTAGTGCTGATTTATGTACCCTATCTAGACTATATGACAGGCAAAAAATGCATTTTTCTTTTATGAACAACAATGTGAGTAAAAGTATATAAATTCACTTTTAAAAACAACATGAGACATTATAGACTGCATAATATAGTCTATAATATGCTGTAAGTCTCTGATTAAGAAATCTCTCGATAGCTTCTATAAATAAAACAGTTAAGAAGTACTGAAAATAGTATATATATATATATATATATATATATATATATATATATATATATATTAAATATATATTTCAGGGAAGTGCTGGCAGAGTTATCTGTCGTGATGACTGAATAGCGGCTACGAAGTATACCTAATTTTGTGTTTTATATTATTGGTTGTTATATGTAGGTTCAAATCCTCTCTTCAAAATTTAGTTTCTATTTTTCAATTGACATTAAACTCCGATCAACAAATGAAACAAGAAGAATATCATAATATTTAAATTTTCTTTATAAATACTGAAAAGTTCGTGACAAAAATTAATTAACTGGATTTTCATGTTTAATCAAATACTGTTCATGAAATAAAAATTCTATTTCATTATATTTTATGGCAACTAATCAAAAATTAAAAGTTAAATATTTTTATTAAAAATGAATAATAATACAATCTCTTCCTAAGTGTATCTTAGATGCATAAATAAGTATTTTAAAGAAGGATTCAACGAATCAGATTATTTGAAAGCATATTGTTTTTTATAAAGATTCTTAATATATGTGTGTAGATGATGCAATTAAAAAGCAATAAAATATTTTGCAACATATATGAATGCATATTAAAATAATCTATCCTATGTGACCAACAAAACGAAACAAATATTTTAAAAACATATAAAAAAATTTATAATATATATATATATATATATATATATAATTTACATAAACATTTAGCAGATTAGCAGTTATATATTGCTTTATTTAATTTATACAGAGCCACCACTATAAAATTTCTCTTTATATTTTCTGAATTCTCAATGTTCAGTTTAAGAAAAAAAAATTTAAAAAACAGTTTTGAATTTTTTATATAATCCTACTATAGGATGAACGATATAAAAATATCGATCGAAGATTGAGAACCGATAAATTGAAAATAAATAAAAATTGCAAAAGGACATTACCTTATTTCACAGAACTCCAAAGGAAATAATAAGTTAAATCATTTAGACCGAAGGCGAAGAGGAACAATTAACGCCGTAATTACTGCTGTCAAATATTTTGTTCGCAGCAAATGGCATTCTCTTAAAATTCCTTACCAAGGCAACCACTAATATTGGACCCGAAATGCCCTTTTCTAGTACTACTTATAAAGACAGACAATTTCCCCAGAGTTCCGTTAGCTACAGACGTAATGACAAAACAATGCTTGGAATCTGAAATTGCATTTGGGGACATGCGTTTGGACGTTATGTTAATTTCGAGATCCCCATTTTTAAAATTGCTCAACCCACGAGTCTAGAAATTTCTGATCTGAACAGTTCAGTAATACTTCTCTGATTTGTAACTAGCCCAGAGTAAACTACAAAACGTTTTCTTGGGAGTTTTCCTCAGTTTTAATGTTTTCTAAATTGTAGTATTAATAATCGCAAAGTAAATTGGGGTCGTTCGCAAAATTTTTGCAACGTTATGCAACAAGAACTTTCATTTTGTTTACATTGAATAGAATACATTAGAAATTACTAAGTATTAAAAGTTTAAGTTAACAATAGCTATAAACCTTTTCAAGTAAGGCGGGCTTATTCTGGCAATAATGTACGTATGGAAAATAACCATTTTAGAATAATGGGAGAGAGTTTAATTCAATGGAAATTTTCGCTTAAAGACAGCCTTAATATTTTTAGTCGTAATATATTTTAGAAAAAGATAATACCCAGATTAGTTATGCCTGTTCAAGCTGTAGGGCATAAAATTACTGTTTTAATATGACACTAATATAACAATGGAGGTAATTTCATTTAATCTCTTTGTTCGTGATTAGTTCTATTGGATATTTGTAGTAGAAAATAATTCACTAAATGTACAGTAATATTTTATTTAGGAACAAAAATTTACTTACAACAATTATCATAAGGCATATGATGTCATTTGTTTCAAATGAAACGAATATATTATCGCAGTCACACACATTTCGATAAACATTTTTTGACTTCTTTTTTTAAAAAAAGTAGGTATTTAGAGATAAAATATATTTTAAAGTTGACTCCAACCAACATAACATTTTAATATTTCTATTATCTTATTTTATTTACTTAGTTTCATTTTATAATGGTTATAATAAGAAAAGTAATAAATTTGCATAACAATTTGAAACACAGTAAATATTTTCAAATATAAGTTTCTACAGCCTACATTGAATGTCTTAATCACATTTTTACTTCGATAAAAACTATACGTTTTTAACTTTCTTTTTTTGGTAAAGAAAGTATGAAGTAGAATTTGATGTAAAGTACATTTCTATTTTTACAAGCATTTATTGAACTCGCTATGGCCAAATGTATGTAAAAAAAATTCCCTACTTCAAAATTTGTCCTTTAATTTTACCCCACTTCCTATCATTCGACAGGAATGAAATTTTGCATACACGTATAACACCGATGACTCTTCAATACTAAGGTATGTTATGTTCAAGCAGTGATAAATATAAGGGGCTCTGGGGGCTGGGTCTAGTACCTAACAACTTCCAATTAAGTTAAAAATTTTCATACAGGTATAGCTCACGTTATTGCTCTTTAGTAAGAAATTTTCAAACTAAAAGGAATTAAATAAATATAAGTAAGAAAACGTTTTTAAATTAAACTTTCATTTAAACTGGACTATAAGGAATAAAAATTATTGTTGGGTTAATATAATACACAATTCATAAGCGCTTGATACGTCAGCATTTATACTTTTTATTTATCTTATATGTAAAGAAATAGTTTGTTACATAATTTAACGTCAATTACCTAGGTATCTTAATTAAGCGCCTTAAACCTTTATAAATTATATATTATTTTACATTTAAAAACCTACTTGTATGTTTTTAGTTCATATTTAAATAAAATTTTGTTTTCACTCTTATTTAAGAATACGAAATGATATGAATTCAAACATTACCACGTCCAGAAACTCTGACATTACAATTTTCAGAAAATTTTTCTAAAATCATTTGCGTAATAACCAAATTATAATAATTTATGGAGGAGATAATTTACTTTTCCTGTGAAAAGTGTCGGTATATTATGGATATAAATGAACAAGTCATATATATATATATATATATATATATATATATATATTATTCTAGTCTGTTCGAAAGTTATACTCAAAACACTCTTACCAAAAAACTGAAACATGTAACTACTATATAAAACCATATTTGATTATAAGTAACATTATGGTTTCATTAATATATTATATGTTGCGTATAAAAATACGTGAAAAACTTATTTACACACATCTAAATATAAGACAATGCTTTTCTTGTTCACAGGTTATATATATATATATATAACCTGCTATATATATATATGTAATAACCTAATATATTTCCTTTCTATAAACTTTGTAAGATTTCTCTCTTAAGGGAAAGTTTTATTAAACGCGACGAAATGCCCACATTCAAATTAAGCCTACGTTTCTTTCCCTTACATCTTGGTGTCTCAGATATAATGTAAATTTTTCAGCATTCACTGAGAAATTTTGTTTTCCAAATTTAGAGTCAAAAATCAAATAAGAGGATTCAAAGTAGCTTAAAATTTAAATATGAAAGGATAATTTAATTCAAAAGTGTGTATACTATCTTAAACTAGTAAAAATTCAACCAGCTGAATTTTAACAAGTTGAATTTTTAATTAACTGGTAATTCAACAACTCGCTTTCTCTTAGTGACTTCAAGAAATACAGGCTCAAATATTTTCATTTCGATTCAGAACCGCACCGAGGAAATAAATATTTGCATTACATCAAATTAGAAACTATATTCTTAAGTTAGGTAAATAAATCTATTTAGAACCTTTTTCCTTTAATTACAAAATATTAATAATTTAGGAGATCAAATACGTTTGTCGTTTAACACCAGAGTCAATAGCTGTGTTATCTCATATGAATCTTTAACTATCATTTTATTGGAGAAAATGAATCGTATCGATTTTAGTCTCTTTACCTTTTACATTATTAAATTTGAAATTTACATTTTTTTGAAACGTAAATTTAAGAATTTATTCCATCAGATCAAATTTTATATACTCGTACTTACAAATGCTACCAGTGTCAAAATACAGAATGAAAAACTTCGAGTTTGAGTATATGTGCATTAATGTTTTAAAATATTAGCATGTGACATTATATAGAATGATCTGATTATTGATTTTGCGCTTTAGTCGAAACTCAGATTCTCCAAGCTCAAATTAATTTACTAGATACATGGAGACAATAATAGATTATTGTTTCACACATAACTAAACATATTGAATATAATCTAACTCCTGATTTCCATCCCATGAAGGTGCAAAAAAACCCCTCATCGTTCTCGCTTTCATGCTTACAGTACAATCATGGCCCACGCAAACAAATATTTAGATTGTTTTTTGGTTTTATTAACGTCGCTCTGGAAGCAACACGAGGGCTATTAGCGACGTACCTTGTAATTTTGAATCTTGGTCAAGTGACGGGAATGACACCTGATCTCGCACCATCTTCTCCTAACTTCCACACCACGCCAACGGTAGGACTTTGAGCCTCGACAGATTTAATGTGTATCAGCTCCGGCTACACGGCGGGTCTTTAATGGCATCAAGGTTTGAACCCCTGACTCGACGAAACCGTCGGCAATGACCAGTAGGCTACTATGACCAGTCCACTACCATGATCAGTAGGCTTTCGCAGTCAACACACATTTGAAATTATATATCACTTGCGTGAAGGAATATAGCGAAATGGAATTTTTTCACTGAAAATTGAAACAACATAATATTTTAACAATAAAATTATAATTTGTCTTGTTAAAAGGATTTCTTCCTTGATTTTCAGTATCTGAATTAATATTACTATTACTTTTAGAAATCTCTCTTTTCATCTCTAATATATACTTAGACTAGCAAAATTGTAAATTCCTCTGCGTACAAGAGCCTTTAATTCAATAGCTTAAAGTACGAGAACAGACCGAATTACAATTAGATCTTTTTAAAAGTTCAAGCTTGAGATAAAATACTTAAATTTCGAATACTGTACGATTAATAATTCTTGCTTCTAGATAAGATTGAAGTAATTCATGCGATAAAGTTCTTTTGCAATGTACTCAAAATAAAACCCTAATTTGAGTTCATTAACATATTATAGCCACAAAGATAATGCTTAATTATACAACGAATTAGTTTGAAACGTAAATTTTGTTTGAACATTTTTTTATTATTATGAAATGAATAATTTTAGATATCTTATTTTGATTCCCGTATCATTAAATATGTGGATTTATATCATTAAGGGCAAATATATGTATAAATATTCATAAATTCGGATATATTATTAATTGTATAGACTTCTAGAAAACAAAGTTAAATAGAGTTTGATAAATAAATTATCAAACAAGGCCTTGACTAGTAAATAAAAAGGAAGCTTTCATTTCAAAACTCGGGTTTCCTATCAAAGCCAAATCTTTTCCCAATTATAGGTTTCTGTAAATCTAATAGTTCTGCAACACGATGAATCTAGAAACATTCTTTCACAATTGTTTCAAAAATATAAATATATTTTATACATAAAACTTTTTGTATTTTTAGACAATCATTTGTGATTAAATATTATTTACATCTTCTAGAAACAATCATTCAAATACTTCTAAGCTTGTTTTGAAAAATCTAGAAAGGGCAGAAATGCTTGACTATTTTCTAGAAATATAGTTATGATGCAATTTTTCAATTGAAACACTTTGATATACACTCATTATCATAAAACATTGCACACCAAGAAAGAGTTGTCAGAGTAAAACGAAATTTACAAACATGAGTATAACGTTGATATAAATAAATAATGATTACAAAAGCAAAGCAAAATGATCATTTATTGTAGGAAAACTAATTAATTACTTAATGGAGTAAACATACACTCATTGCCATAAAAATTTGCACACCAAGAAAGAGTTGTCAAAATTAAATGAAATCTTTCATATGTAAGTACACCTGTAGTGTAAGTACGTGATTACAAAATCAAAGCAAAATGATCATATATTGTAGGAAAAATTACAAATGAATGAGGATTTTAGTAACCTGTTGGTCACATCCAACATGAATGCATGATGTGATATAGTCGGACAATGAAGCATACAAATCCCATATGTGAATTCACAGTTGCTGTAAACGCGCCTTTGATTCGACCAAACTCGTAGTTTGTCCAATTTTCCGTCTTAAAAGACTCTAGATATGATCCATCGGTGACAAATCTGGGGTAAGAGCAGGCTGGTAAGGGTGGAAATGTAACAGAAGCAGTCCTGTGAAGTTCTTGTTGTGTGTGCGCGAGCTTTGTCTTGTTGAAGAAAGAGTCCTGGGAGCCCTGCCATGAGTAGTAACACATGTGGCTGAATAATGTCACGAACGTACCTCTCCTCAATAATGGTTCCGTTGATCAGTATAAGGAGGGACCGAGTGTCATATGCGATGGCATTCCATACCATCACACCATTTCGAGAAGCGGAATGCCGCTGTACAGCGAAGGCAGGATTGAGACGTTCACCTCGGATCCTCTCCACACATACACGATTGTCATCACTGCCCAAATTGTAACTGGATTCATCGCTAAATACGACCTGATTCCACTTGGTAGTAGTTCTATCCCTTTGAGCGCGGTAAGTGGGAGGCGGCGGTAAGTGGGTTTCAATGGCACGTAATGAGGCCGCGGTAGCAACTGTCCTTCAGCCGGGCGTTTTGCGATGGTAAGGACTGACGTAGAGGTCCATAGTGAAGGGACTGTGTATGGTTGGTGGACAGTGAGAGAGTGCTTGTCGAATGATGTAACGGCTTCTCGGCTATTGGCCTGTCGAGGGCGCTCTGAGCCTCAGCAAAGTAAAGCAAAATTAAGAATTATGAAAATAATGTAATTAATACTGTTCCATACTTTGGAATGGAATAATGTGTGTTTATAACATTATTACTAATCAAACTATCTCACTTCTGTAAATTACATTATAATAAAATGTATGGAAACAAACCAAAAATGAGCAAATTCTGAAAATTAAATTCTGAAAGAAAAGAAAGTAAACACAGCAGCCAAATAATCAAATTCAATTTAACAGCAGACAGAGAAAATATAAATAAATAAATAACTACTAAGCTGTAAAAGCAGAAAAAAAACGTGTTAATTAAACAAAGAAATCTAAAAAACTATTTAATTAAATTAAAAAATCACATATAAAAAATGCAAAATTTACCAAATACTCGCCATATAAATAGTGTACAAACTTTATAAAGAAAATTACCATCAGCAGATATTAATAATTACAAAACCAAATAAACCATGTAAACATAATGCAAATAAATCAATAAAAAAACCTTACTGTTACCAAAATATCTTAAGAATTTGTAAGACATTACAACATTCATACAAAATCTACCACTACTCTCCATTAAAGAATTCATCATCAAAGTAAACACTAATTAATGGATTTAAAAAAAGCCATAACAAGAATTAGATCTTAAGAAAATTTACAAATAAGATTGAAAACCAAAAATAAAATATCAAAAAACAATACTAAACATATTTAAAAAGTCAAAGTTAGCAATAGATAAGAAAAAATAAAATCAATAAGTATTAAAATTACCTCAAAAACTAAATTAAAGAAGAAACAACAACTGGTTTGAAAAAACTATTTTATTCAAAAACCATTTAAAATTGAATGAGCATTAAATTAAAAGAGATCAAGAAAGAGAACGATAGAGATGGAGGAAAAAAAATCTTGTAAAAAACCATAAAGAAATGTTTTATGGTGAAATATAGAATGAATGTACACTCTATAAATAAAATAATAATAATAATAATAAAAGGATACACCAAGAAGGAGTTGCCCGATTGTAATGAAATTTTCTTATGCAAATACATTTGGACCGAACATGCAAATGATTCAAATTTGGTGTCCAATGAATGAATAGCGAGAGCTACAACGAATCGGAGCTGCGCACTCAGCAGGTGTATATAAGAAGCGATTCTCAATCTGGTGATCAAATTTTCTGTTGCATTGTGTTTCAGGATACCTTTTAACGACTGAAAAAATGCCTTGCCACAGGAATCGAACTCATTACGGGCAACTGTAAGAGTTTTGAAAGAGATCGTATCATTGGATTGAAAGAAGCAGGTTGGGCAAATTGGAGAGTCGCTCATCATATGGGTCGATGCGATTAGAAGATGCTGGCAAGAATGGGTGGACAATGGCATATTTCAGCGTCATGTTGGTAGTGGTCAACCTAGGCCCACAGCAGATTGGGAGGACAGAGTGATTGTCAGATCAGCTGTCACAACATCTGATTCATCGTTATCAACCATTAGACGTGCGACCCTCAGACGAGTGTCCACCATGACCATTCACAGACCATTCCAGATTATAAAAGCTTAATTCCATCTCAGAATTGGATAGGCTGGGGGAAGATAAAGTTGCACTTTATAATATTAGTCTTTAGATTCGGATGCATGTAGAGAGTTGTTCCCCGTATGCAAAAATTTAGATAGTGATATTCCATTTTTTTTTTCAACATTCCGATCTAGAACGTCTCTTCTAAACGAGACACTCATTCTGTATAAATCATGTGCAGTGTTTCCTAAGAAAAAAAAGACGCCCCACACCTCCCTCTCTCTTCAATGTGCACTCAATAAACAAATGAAGAAACGTATTCATTAATTAATCCTTCGACGGTGAGGAGAATCAACAATTTTAGTTTCACTATGCGCATTGCTACAATCAAATGGTCGCCGAAAGTGTCAGTGTTCCCCCTCCCCCCCAATTGAGTCTGAAAATATCATCCTTTTCTGACGGTAATATAGATAGCTCGCTTACTCTTAACAGATAGTCTGTAAAGAATTATTTGGGAGAATATTATTGTATTATTTACAACAATTGCATTTGTTACTTTTAGACAAATCAGGAAATGTTAAATATTATGAATAATAGCTCGTAAAATATTAAATTAAAATATCTAAATAAATACTCGCACTTTAAAACGTTATGAATAATTTAATTGTTATATTTACCTTAAACTCTTTTTACATATGAGACACTTTAAAACATGGAATTATTCATCATATATATATCCTCATAAAACTTATTTATTACCAAATTTATTTAGCTTTCGCTTTTGAGCTACTTCAGTAAAAACTATCTCCAAATTATACAAGAAAATTAACTAGATCAACAACAACTATATAGGCAACATTTTGCCTCCTTATATAAAACAAATTCACGGCACTCTTACTCTAACCAATTTTTCCAGTAAGAATCATTTGCGACTGAAACTACGTAGGTTAACAGGCGCGGACGAACTCGTCTTGTCAGTTCCCATTTGGGAAAATTTTCGCTATATGAGTTGGGTTCAGTTGTATCTATTTGGGTCGAAAAACTTCAAAAGAGCTGAATTTGGCATTACAGTGAGCTGTTCGAATGCGAGGTGGGCTAGTTCATAACCATCAAAGGGTTAATTGTTAATTAATTAAAATTTATTCACTCTTACTAGCTACTTCATCATACACACACTTCATCAAACCCCGGAGACCAGAAAACTAGGGGTTTTTTTTTGTTCCATCTCTCCTTTGAAGTGCAAAAATAAATGCCAACGGCACGGGATGTTCTCAGGTGGTTACCCTCACAAGTACTGACAGTGCCCAATGATGCCTTACTTCGGTGATCGGACAAGAACCGGTGCTTTCAGCATGGTATGGCCGTTGGCGAAGAGAAAGAACTTCTTTACGCTTACGTTCCTTACGAGAGCAAGAATATCGTTCCCTTTAATAAAAATTCCGGAGTAAATAATAAGAGTATTTAATTGCTTATTTCATGCAAGATCGAGAAATGCTTAAGAAATATATACAAATATAACATACATTTTTTATTCTTTAAATTATTAAAACTCGCATTTATTAAAAATATCAATACCATGATAAATACAATTCATTTTATTTAATACAGCCATAATACATGCACATTTAAAAATTAAACTTGAAAACAGGTTTGAAAAAATTAATACAAATTATCCACAAAAATTTAAAAAAAAAAAATTCCACAGACTTAAAAAAAATGCAACAATAATATTAAAGAGCAATACTTCTTTTGTTTAACATCAGATACAAATTTTAAATCGCACAAACGAAATAAATAAATAAAACAATAATACACACAAAACTTTCGTCCTGTACTTTCAGTACGTGTATAAACGTATGAATAGAATCACATATACAATACAACATTTATGTTTGCGTAATAGAAATAAAAATAAAGAGTGAAAAAAACAACAACAAGAAATTGAAAAAAGAAATTGTAACTACGTTGGAATCCATTTTAAACCAACTCGATTTCCTTCACTATTTTTCTTTCTGTTCGTTTTAATATTACTTGGCGACTGAACTGTGACAGACACACTCACATGTTTATGAAGGATATCGTGACTAACTAGGCCTGGGCGTTACAATGACCTCCAGACTTATCCACCCCTGAATTCGGAATCTCGTATGGCATATCTATTTTGTCAGTTTAATTTTTTGATGCTACAGGTAGTGTAGTAAAGTTTCTAAAGAGAGTAGAGGACAATATACACCTTTATAATATACCCGCAAAGCCAAAGTGCTCCTACTTATAGAACTATCTATTTGGAAAGACTAAGGTTTGGAACTAAGGTAACAGGAGAATCCCTGATGCGAGGTGCGGTTGAGCACCTGAAGCTCACCCTTTAAGAGGCCTATCTGTGAGTTCAAAACCACACAAAGTTGCAGGCGAATTCAATACATTCAAACAGCATTCCTGTCGGATCCCAACTGATTTTATATATAGATTGACAAAGGTCACACACCTCCTAAATTTGTTTCCTAAAGGGATTGTCCAACACATAATTACAGAGAATGGCTCCGAATGTGTTGAATTTCATTGAGATAAGAAATCCTACCACGAAGGCTCAGCCCTTTGAAATTTCGGCCAAATATGTGGTTCATAATGTACAATAATCATTCGGCAACTTTAACAAATTGTCTTATTCTTAAGTATTCACCGAATACGGGATGACGATTCAATTTTGATCGTCTCAATTTTCATGAATGACGATCTACCTATCGTCATGATTACAATCGAACGGAGAGAAGGTATCAACTTTCGGGGTCAAGCGATCATTTCCATAATCGCCATCTATTAAACAGGTAGACAAACGATAGCAGAAGCCTTTCGATTGCTACATATACAAAATCCTCCTCAGAAGAGTGACTGAAGAAACACCTTCACCAAGATGTCTCTACAGGTCAAGGAATGGGCTTTGAGTAAACCGTTTACGAACATTGAAAAAAGACCGCTATCGACGGAATGAAACCTCAACCGAAGCAACACTCTCACTCACTCTCTTCTCAGTAGGAAATAAGCTCCATCATCGTCATTGTTTCATCCAGACTTGTCACAGTTTGTATTTCTGTTCATTTGGATATTATTTGGTGATTGAAATTTATGGAGCATATCATGACTAACAAAACCGGGGAGTTATAAAATATAAAAACAAAGACTTAACAAAATCAAATTTCTATGCAGCTTAATGTAAAATCAAATTTTTCAATGCTTTTCTAAATTGCATTCTTATACCTCGATTTGAACTTGAAGTGCATTAATTGATTTAATAATAAATGTATTTGATATCACTGGAACTGATAATGTTTGATTGCTTGTCATTTATTTATAGTTGCTAATTCAATTAGTTTGATTAGAATCAAACGGATTTAATATCCAAAAATGTTTCAGGTGGTAGTATTTTTTAAATTAAACGCTGATCTGTAAAGTGGAGAAAAAACTTAAGAAGTTGAACTTTTTTAATATAAAAATTTTACTTGAATATAACTTATAGTATTTTTGTAGTGAAAATTTAATCACTAGTAAATATACACTGTCTTCTATTGTTTCAATTTTTTATTGTCTTAAATATTTGAATTATTTCTTTTACCTTTATTAATGAAGTATTTGTTTAGATCGCATCAGGTTTCTGTATTATTTTATTGAAGCTATAATCACATATTGTTATGTTTTTAAAAATAAACTACAGTATAGAATGATAAATTTTATTTTATTTCGCATTAAATGATTTTAGGATTTAAAAAATAAAACGTCGAATGATAGTGAATTCTGAAATAACCATTAGCTTCTTTTCCATTTAAGGAAATAAAATTAAAATAATAAGTTAAAGAAACACACTAAGCACAAAAGATAAGTAAATATAAAAGTTAACTCAGAAAAAAACTGTTTAACGCTACCTTTATTTGAAAATAATACTTTCTGTAAGATCACTTAGAAAAAGTAGGCAAAGCCTTCGACTAACATGTAATACTGCGTTCAGATTCTATGTTTTTAGTGAAGTTTTTATTTCTTTTACTGAAATAAAACATACGTAATTCGTATTTTGCTTAACAGAAATAAAAAAAAGAAGTATGAATTTCACATTCCTTCACCTTTTATTAAACTTTTTAAATCAAAATAATTTTAAAAATGTTTTTAATATTTCAGAATTCAATATTTTTCAGTCATAATAATTTGACGATATTTTTTTTTCTGTTTCCCCTTTTACTTCAAAATATTATTGTTTGATTTTATTTTTGATATACTGAATTTTGAGCATATTAAATACAGTTCATTTTAAATGAACTTTATTAATTCAAAAATAAAACAAATATCTCACGATATATTTCAGTTTTTAAAAACTGAGTTATTATTGGATCGATAGTTGAAATTAATAAATGTTAGGTAGATTCTTAAAGGGTACATTGGTTTCAGAATCGAAATTCGTAAAAATATTTGCTAGTCCAATGGATATAATAAAAATAAAATTTGAATTTCCAGACATAATAAATTCATATTTCTAAAGAATTCTTGTATGTTTAAATTCACTTGTTTTTAGTAACTTTAGTTTGTAAGATATTGATGTTGTTTTAATTTTATTTCCTTTTTTTATCCATAAGTACACTTACCCATTTAGATATTAAAGTGTTTCCAATAGAAATATTTCAAAAAAGCTGATTATAATTTAATAAAAGTGTATGAACAAATAATTATAGCCAAATTTCATGATCAAATGAGCTTATACGCCACGTTCCTAATAATAAACCTTTTGTTCTGCAAAATTTCAAAAAATTCAAAAACGAACAGATGATTACAATAAAAATAAGTAAAAATAAAAATTACATTTTGTCGTTCTGATAAATTTATGTTTTATAATTTCATAAACGTTTTTCATTCTTTGCTTGGTTGCGATACATTAATGTTTACACACCCAATAAAAGTATAAAGATTGCACAACATTATCTAGATATGATTAAGTTAAGTAAGATAAGTCATGAAAATTGATTTCCAGTACAGTTATGAATTATATTCAAGCTCTAAAATGATTAATTGCAATAATGGTAGATTTTTTTGAAAAATGATGAGTTTATTATTTATGAACTAAAATTTAATTAACCACTCAACAATGGAAACAAAATTTTAAAATGTTTAATTTACTTAAAATTAAATCTATGTTCACATTTAAATTCATTTTTTGCAAGAATTAGTCAGAAAAATATGCATTTTCAGTGAACCAAATACTTTGTTACAGCTCGGAAATTTAGATATAAATAATATTATATATAATGTCTAGTTATCTAGTAAACATAAATGTATTTCTCATAGGTAATATCTGTGTATAGTAATTTTAGTTTCAGATTTCATTATCAATATTTTAAAAATTTCATTTCATTTGCTTAGTCTTTACTTAACATTTTCGCAGCTGTTAAAAAAAAAAAAACGAACATTGAACAATATTTTTTTAGCTGTGTTGTAATTTGTAAGTGTTAAATTATCTTCTAATTGTGAAATTGTCTGATCTGATAGCGTTTATATTTGATTTATGTATTATCTGATTTATGTTATATATACCGCAAATAATATTCAGATTTGAATTTAATGGAAAAACTCAATTAAATTAAGACCAATGTTTTTTATTGCAAATTATTGAAATATTCAATTTTGAAAGTTAGACAAAACATATTAAAAGATTCAAGAAATTGTAGAAGAGCATGCTTTAAAAATTTTGAGAGATAAAGCGATTTTGATTTAAAATTATAATAGGCTCACTATTGCGTAGGGAGATATGAAACAAAGCTAAAAATGAAATGATGAATATAATATCTAAAATAATCTATAAAAACAATATGTAATTAACTAAATTAAGAAACCGCATCTTAAATGGGAACACCAATTCATTATGAATATAATAGTTTCCTATACTGATATAAGCATTAAAACTGCAAATATGCAACACTACTTCGTTGCAAAATAAATATTTATCACTTATCCAATATTTCGTTACCTAATGAATACATTTTAAAATATTTAAAACCCAATTTGGGGGAAATGTATTTAACGCCCAATGTCCAATACGAATGTCGTTCAAATTTTATACTAAAACATCCAATATCATCAATATGTATTAAAATAGGTTTAACACATAAAAACGATTTAAAAACTGAAATATTCACCCACATAAAATGTTATTGCAGATAACAGCACCCTTTTATTCAACAAAGAAAAGAAAAAATAAAAACCAGATTCACATAAGGTAATTTAGGGCAGAAATGCACTTTCAATGCAAATAGTACTTAAAAAATATCCATTTTTGTAATGGCTTTTGAATATTCATACTTACGTTCCACAGCGCCGGGTCATTACATAACATATTTTTTTACCGTATTTCATCCCATCCTTTTACGGAATGCAACATTTTAGCTCGCAAATGAATCGGACTGAAAGGATTCCGAGAAAGAATATTTTCTTTGTATCAAATTTTCCAATTATCCTTGAAACAAAGACGTAAACTCTAAGCAAACTCATAAACCTCATACGTACTTACCAACCGAAAGGTTGAATCGATATTTTTCCGTAAAAGAGGAGCAGGCAATTTTTACGATCCGAATGCGGTTCTTTTAATCAGCAATAAAAGACCTCTAAACAAGAAGTTAGTAATATCGCTAAAGTATACTTCTAAGAATTTATTCTATCTCATATCGTGTTTTAGGGAGGTGTGCTCATCGAAGCGATATGCCCGCGGTTATGACTTCTAAAATGGCATAGCTTTCCATCCAAGTTCTTTCAGAATAAGATAAGACAGAATCTGCTATTTCAACTTGGAGAATGGAGGGGAATTTTCAATGGCAAATTTTCTATTATTGACAGACAGATCGCTGGAGATTTGAAAGAACTTGTATCCTGAATTCTAAGTGACCTTGAAACTTCGTTATTTTTCTATTCTTTTATTCTACTCTTCGTTTTAAATTATATTTTCTTTTCGATACTTTCGAATACTGGGTAACAGATTCCTTTCCTTTTTGATTCACATTGATGGCACTGAAGTGTAATGTCTGGAGGTTTTGAAGTTCCGTCATGTATTTTATTGAATTTAAAGGCTAAACATGCCTTTCATAGGATTTTTAAGCAGACCGGGAGATGTAATGCAGACCTACCACACCTCGCTTAATGTCAGTTGAAAATTAATTCAAATATCAGATATTTTTTTGAAGATCTGTATGCAGATATTTTCCAGTTTATAAATATTGAAAATTTATATTGTAGCCGTTTTTTAAAGTATGGTTCGTGTCTTCTTACTGAAACAAGAGCTTTGATATTAATTTTATATTTTCTCAATTTTTTTTTCGATCGAGACAGAAATTCATCTTTGTAAATGTAATTAAAAATTTCCTATTTAATAGTGAAATTTATTAGATTTTATCAAATTAATTTATAATTGTTTACAGATTCTGAGATTCATTTAACATTTTACTTGATCTCTTATGAGACAAAAATAAGAGTAAAAACATTTATGCTAATTGAATACCTCTAACTAAAAAAATAATTGCTCTACCTTTTTCATTACTTATGGATAAGTATGGCAGAAAAAAAATACTTCACATTTTTAGATGTTTAAATAAATATAGCAAACAATACATGTTTTATTTTCATTATAATTATTGATATGGAAATTTATTTATTTTAAATAGAGATCATATCACGCAAATACATTTTGTATTTTTGCAGAGAGTTAGATCCGAATAACAAAGATTATAACATTTTAAAGTATTTAGAAGATTATCTTTCTTATATTATATTCTATTATTTTGTTTCAGATTTATCATGAGTTTCTTTTTTATTTTACTATTTACTTAATTTCGCTCCCTTTTTTTTAAAAAAAAATGTACTCTCTATTATTCAATAAATTAAAATAAAAAAAAACTACGTAGCAATATTTTGGATGTGATGCTTATAATATTAATATCTTTAAAGAAAATAAATTCTAAACATCAACAGCTTTGTTTTTGTTAACAAGAAACATTACAAT
This sequence comes from Nephila pilipes, assembly GCA_019974015.1. Lineage (NCBI taxonomy): Eukaryota > Metazoa > Arthropoda > Arachnida > Araneae > Nephilidae > Nephila > Nephila pilipes. The sequence goes on from BMAW01056371.1 coordinate 1,085,822, forward strand.
GAATTATTAACGAATAAAGGAATCATGATAAATATTTTATTAATAAATACATTAAAATTCTTTTCTTTATCTTTAATTTACATAAGCATCTCCGTCTTTCTCTTTATACAAATTCTATACATGTATTTAGCATCTATTTGTATATTGTGTTTAATAATTTGTTTTTCACATTTTCTGCCTGTACAATGAGAAGATTCAAGATTTCGTTACACAACGTTTTGCAGTGCAAACAAAATAACATAAAGTATGCAGTCACCTTCTCAAATTATGTGGTAATATGTTTATTATCGTAAGGTATTAAATACTGTTTTTTCCATTTGAAAGAACTGATTAGAATTAATGTAATATTATTTATTATTTCTTTTGGTTTCAAGCTTTAATTATTTTGGGCCCCTGTGAATTAAATGAAAACCTTGCAAAATGGTTTTGCAGATCTTTAGAAGTTAGTAAATAAATATTCATTGTTTGAAAAGAGATAGTTAATTAAAAAAACTTAATATGCATTGTAAAATGTTTTTGTAAGAAAACAATTTATAAGGGTAAAAATTTCCACAAATTCAACAAAAACCTAATACATTATGATAAAGATTTCGAGAAAACTTTTGTATTTACTGTGTTAAAACTAATGAAATATATAAAAGCTTGAGATCAGCATCTCAATCAGAGATTTGTCTCCATCATCATAGGTATTTTAAATACTCATCTATTTTTCACTAAAAGGAAGAAAAAAATGCAGTAAAGCTGTAATAAAAAGTATCAATTAGTAGGAAGCGTTAAGCGAAAGAATGGTAAATAACTTTGATGAGCTTTGAGATAAATATATAAGAAGCCTCAAGCCTAAGTTTTTTACGCTATTCTTAATATATCATTGATTTAAAATTTATTTGAGATCATACGAATTTAGTTTTCGTATTAAAATCGTTCTCCCCCTAGACTTAACTAGAGATTGATCTCGTAATTTTGAGTCACATCCAAACTCCTTAGCGTATACTTCCATTTCGCAACATGCGATATTAAGTCTAGTTTAGTCAAATGTGTAACAGCTATATTTATTTCTCAAGTCAGTTCTTTTGAGGGTTCGAACTCATTTTGACCACTGTCAGTTACGAAGCTCGCAACCATGGCAACTCAGTCACATAAGTCCAGCGATAAAAATGAAATTAATTGTTTTATTTTCATACGAATAAACAGTTTATTATACTATATCTATAAAGTTGCCTCTAAGTACAGTGTGTTAAATTGTCAGCTGATTGAGCAGAAACAATTTATAGTGTAGCTGAGTTGAATTACTTTATCATACTTCTTTTGTGAAGAATGAATTTTTTGGATAAAGTGTTCAATAACTGGTGATTGGAATTAATATTATTACTAGAGAAAATATTTTTGGATCTGAATTAGTTAACATGTCTATTATGTTCTATCAAACAGCAATTTTCTGTGCATTTAACTTGAAAAAGAACCTAGTAGATGAAATTTTAACATAGGGATAATTGAGTGAGTGATTGTTGATAACTTTGTTTTAAGAAGCAGTACAAGGGTTATTAGACAAGGTCCTGTTAGAGCATTAACTATTCATCATTTAAAAGAAGAAGTTTAATTATATATATATATATAAGGTTTAACCGGTAACACTTAGCCTTTACCAAGTCACCTTGGTAAAAGTCCGAAGTATGCTTTAATATGATTCCATTTCGGCCTTTTATTAAGCCACTTTGGTAAAAGCTAAGAAGGAGTTATCAACTCCTTCCGGTTAAAGCTGGAAACGAAGGATTACATACGATAGGATTTTCCATTCGCAGATAAATTGTATACAATGTGTATCAAAATGATAAAAATATGCTTCAATTTTTAATTAATAATATAAATTGTAAAAGTTATCAAAATAAGCAATGATTTAAGATTACGACGATTGCAAGATTAAAGATTAAGATTACTGATTGCAATTATTTTCAAAGAGTTACGCAAAATAAAAATGAAAAATACAATATTTATGCCATTTCATCAATAAGATCCAATGTGAAAAAGCTAAAATAATTCTCTTGATAACTACTGAAGAGATTTCAATATTTTTTGAATACTTTTATTCACCTATAATCAATTCATACTAAACATTTAGTCAAAACTTCCAAAATCTCTCTCACCATTAACTTATTTTTAACTCTTCTCAGTTTATTAATGTTACCTCATCAATCTCATTCACAACACTTCAGTATTTATATACCATTTTACATAAACCATTGTTCATTTACTGGAAGAGTTTTTTAAATCAAATAACACATGAAAGTCCCCAAGAGTTTGTTCAAGGAATATTCACAACAGAAGCCAGTTACAAATTACACGAAGTTATCAAACAACTTCCTGAAAGCTCCAAAAATCAGACATAATAATTGTTTTATATATCAATCATTTAAATTAAATTTGAAACACAGATGATGCAGATTATTTTTTGCAGAATTAGGGAAACTAAGTAATTAACTACTATAACTTTTAAAAAAAATTTTGAAAGTTAATTCCTTTTCTTAGTTAAGTTATTTATTTCATCTATTGACATCGTAGTTTGAATCATTAATAATAATGTTTCATGTGTCTTCCAGCCTGTGGTTTTCATGCCAATGATCAAGCGCTCTCAAACTCGCTTAACAGTGAGAAATGTTTTTTCACACGTCTACTTCGCATTCTTCATTTACAAAAGTCCTTATTGAGTCTTAATGAGATCGTTACGTTTATGAATTTTCTACTAGGCACCAGTTTATACAGAACCCACTTCCTGATTACAGCGAAACTTCAGGGTGTGAGATCACGCACATTGACACCAAACTTGGATCATTTTTATATTGGACATCATTCGACAATAATGCAAGGTTTTGCAATTGTAGCTCGCTTCCTTCTTGATGTACCATTTTCAATGTTCTTGTTTAGAGTTTATAAATGGTTGAAATATTTTTTTTTTGTAAAAAAAATATCAACTGTAAATTTGAACCTAATCTACAATTGCACAATGTTTATACTAATTTCTCTGTTTTATTGATTTTTGATTTGTACTTTAAGTTGAGAAACAAATAAAAAAAATTGTGTTATTTGAATTCTTATTCTACGAATAAATCAAACAGTGTTTGTGTGCAGTTGATCTATTTATCTATCTATCTACTTATATATATATATATATATATATAAATATATATATATATATATATATATATATATATATATATATATATATAAACTACATGAGAAGTCACAGTACTTTGACTACGATGCAAGTTGCAATGGGTTCAAGTTACGAAATTTGGAAGCGTAACAATGGTTATTTTATCGCTCAACAGGAGCTCGTATAGACCGCAATCCCACGTTTTCGATAAAATGTGATGAAAGTGGGATCGAGAACTGTAAGATTCGGGAAAACACCAATGGCCAAAGAAAGATTACGCCTTTCTCGATCTTTAATGAATTTGGGTTACAGGAATGCCGCCACTAGACGTCATTCATTATAAAAGATGAAAGCCAAACTTGATAGTTTGGGGGTCATCAGACATATGGACGATCTCAGCTGAAAAGGGTAACTTGTAATTTCTACAACCAATGGCACATCAAAGAATTTATTTTGTCTTACGTCGTACTCTTCCTTTAATGCCTTTTTGGAACTATATTTCAACACGACGATGCTCTTCAACATATTCAAGATTTCTTTTCAGCTCAAGAGATACAGCTGTTTTCCTAAACCTACCTATTCACTAGGTAAATCTCATGTATGGATTCAGAATATGTTTGATTACACGTCGAGTCGTATAAAAGCTCTTAGCTCATATTACAGCACGTAGTATCTTAATCGTATACCAATTTTTGCTAAGTATTATTATTATTTGTTTAAAAATTTAATGATTTATTTATATCAATACGAATCGTACGTGATATGGTGAGCATTTTTTTTTTCAAATCTGAATAATGTATGTGAATATACAACATGCATGATATCTTCATGAAGTATGTGAATATACAGTAAAAATTTTGGTTGTACTGAGGCAAGTCCTTACAATATATTTCAGGCACGATTTCCTTCTTTGTATGGCCAATTATTTACACCACATGTGAATTTTTGTATTTTAAAAAAATTATACTTTGGTGATTTTTTTTGTGTTATTTTAAATGCATAGCATATGCGTTAAAATTAATTGCATATCTTATGCATTGTTCTAGAGTTGAATTCAATTTTGTTCTACTATATATAAACTGTGAATTTTCCACTTGGATGCTTTTAAACTTGTGTGAATCTTTGTATTAATTTAGTATTGTATGATTATTTTTAATTGCATATCCCATGCCTTAGAATTTAATGAAATCTGATAATTTAAATCATGTCCATTGATAGAGTGAGCTTCGTTTGAATATATTTTTTGTTATGTGGTGGGAAAAAAAATATAATTATACGATACTGCGTATTTTATATATTACACCTTCCTGTTTGTGCTAAGAATCACATATTATTGTAGAAATATTTAGATATATAAGAGATAAATAAAATTTAACGAGAGAGAATTTGTTATGCCTGACCTTGAACTGTTTGTTTTGAGCAATAGACTATTTTGTTTTTGGATCTTATTCACACATGTAATTGCAATTTTTGTTCTGTTGATGAAAACTTGCTATTTCTTAAGGCAAAAATATTTTCCAGCAATTAATCAAAGTATTTTTATCTCTATATTTGTGTTTTGTTTTTGATATCTAAAAATATACAAACAATTGTTAAGAATTACATTTAATGATCACCAATTTTGGATTCTAAAATTTTAACCATTATTTTCTATAGAAAAATTGTAATTTAAATTGATTTTATTTTATTTGTTGGGTTTTATCAAAATATTTGAGTGTAAAAACCAATTTTACCTAAGAAAATGGATTATTTAGCAAAAGGTCGAAAAGCAGAGTTGAGATGTATAGCAGAAAAAATAGATGAAAAAGTAACTGAAGATTTAAAAATTATACACCATAAAAATCTCATTATGAATAGCACCAATTATGAAGAAGGACTTGTACAAGAAATGCTATATGCAAGAATAAAAGAAAGAATGAAAGCTAGCACATCGTGTGTCTACGGGAACTATGATACAATTGAAGGACATAATTCAAACCCTATTGAATTACAAAAACTTCCTAAATATAATGCTATGCAAGACGATGAAATTGAAATTGCAGAAAATATAGCTGAAGATATGGAAAACCTTTTAGTTTCAATTATAGATGACAAGGATTCAATAAATTTAATTAAAATTAATGCCAATGAGTACATAGAAGTACAACAGAAAAGTGAAGAGTTAGCTCCCTTGATACAGAAGATAGAAAAAGGCAAGGAAAAGGAAAATTCTAATCTGTTAAATCAATTAGAAAATTGCGGAATGAAACCTGTACCCTAAATGAAGAAAAAGATGAAAAGCAGATTGAAAAACAAGAGGGAGAGCAAAAGACAAAACTGTTGGAGATTCGACAAGAAAGAATATTGGGAAAAGAAAGAGATGTTACAGGAGAAAATATTTCCGTTGGAGAAAGAGAGGAATTAGTATTGAAAGTGCAAATTGGCAAGAGAAGATTCACCAAATCAATTAAAGAAATTGAAAAAGGAAACATGTGTTTTAATAGAAGAAAAGAAGAAAGCAAAGGGAAAGTTCTTAAACATTATCCTCATATTGAAATCAATACAGTTGGAAAAAGATACAGTTTTGGGAGAGATAGTTAGGTAGACAGAACAAGAAAATTGAGTTTTCCACCCCAAAAGGAAGAAAATATACATTTTAAAGCGAAAAGAACAATTATACTGCAAGGGAAGAAACGTCGTAAAAGATATCAGATACTTTTCCAAAAGAAAGAAAATATAAATTCCACAACAAGACTAGAAAGGAAAAAAACAGTAAGGTGGACAGAAAGAAAAGAGTAATTGAGCTCCTGGTTGGTGAGTCTCTCTTTACAAAGATGGAGAAATTTTACAACAACGAAGGAAGGTGAAAACCCGTCCCCTTTGAAAGGAATTTGGTTGGTGTGAATGGATTCCAACCCAAGAAGTATTCCTCTTTCAATGAAGAGAAAGAAGTAGTATTGGAATTGTTCTGGCCCAGAGAAATGAAAGAGAGGAATAACATCCCATTTTATACCTTAGTAAAAAAATTTTAGATTCCAAGAAAAGTTATTGCACAACCGAAAAAGAATGTGCTGCTATCGTTTATGCAGTAAAGGAACTAAAATGTCATCTGGATGGACAGCAAAAGTTTATCATCCAGACAAACAAATGCAGGAACAAACCCACGCCTTATACGTTGGTCTCTTGCTTTGCTATCGTTTAATTTCGAAGTCATCCATAAACCTGGGAGATTTCATGTTAATGCAGATACCTTAAGTAGAATTGATTAAAGATTAGTATGTATTTCCCCTAGATGTTTGTTATTGTTTCATCTTTTTACTGAAAATTAAATTTTGTTTTCTTATATAAAACATGTGATATTTTTCCTTTTCAAAAATAAGTCCAATTTCTAGTAATTGATGCCATAAGGTAACTAGACAAGAGCGCATAAATATGTTATGTACACATTTAAGGTAAATTATCAAATTTCAGTTAGCACTATTGATGTATTGGAATATATATAAAATAATATACATTGATAGTATTGTTTTTATAAATATGTGATATACTAACATATTTTCCTAAAAGTTATAATGGAGAAACATTGATACTTCATTTAATTATTACAATGCGAGATAATGCTTTAGAATGTTATTCAAAACGTTACATGGTAACATATGGAGACATCCAATAAGAAAGGTAGACTGATTTTACTAATCATTGTGCATAAAATTCAAAGTGTTTGGGATAATTACTATTAATTAAGTAGGTAAATTGTAATGATTTATAAGCGTATCACTTCAGACAATAATTTGTGTGGTTTGAGTTGCATTACATTTAACCTGATGAACATTTACATGTGTACGAATTTTTAATTTTCCTCTTGAAAACTATACCATGAAAGTGTTTGTTTTATTTTTTTATGTAATTCTAGTAAAAGTGATGTTAATATGAATATTGATTGAAGTAGTATGATTTGAGTTATTGTGCAAGATATTATTAAATAGAAATGTAGTATATACGTATATATATGATTTAGATAACCTGTGATCATTATTTCTTTAAATTATTTTTGTGATAGTGTAATATAGTATATATTTTTGGCCAGAGGGAGATTGTACTGTGTTGTCTAATTCGTACTGTGTCATCTAAATCGTACTGTGTCATCTAAATAGTACTGTGCTAACTAATTCGTACTCCGTCATCTAAATCATATTGAGTCATTTAAATCGCATGGTGTCATCTCCTACTGACCTCTAAATATTTTTAGTGAACTTCAACGAACAGAACTTTTTATTTATCAGAAAAAGTTCTCTCCAGAGGAAGGGGGAGTTTGTAACGAACTTTACGGCACAAACCAGTTGATTTCGTCAGGGACGAAGTCACCCAATCAGACTCGGCGACTGGGATGCGCACGCACAGACTAGAGAGCGAGACTGATCGAAGAAGGGTGAGAGAAGGAAGATCTAGTTTGTTGCCATGGCGCATGTTTAGCGGCGAAATAAAATTAAACATATCACAACATATAACAATCTAAGAATATATCCAACACTAAATCAATACTATTAATAAGATAAAAAAAAATATTTAAGAAACATTAAAAAAAAATTAAGACTTAAGCAAATCGAGTAAAAGATTTTATATAATAATTAAGCAATCCAAAATTTAAAATCTTAAAACCAAAAATTCAAAACAAAAATATATTTATATGTATATAGTATATATATATATATATATATATGTGTGTGTGTGTGTGTGTGTCTGTTTTTTTGTCCAGCAAGATACATAATGTGTGTAAGGGGTACTATAGTACTTGTTTAACCCCACAATTCAGTCTCCAGTCTGAATGTGCATGTTTTGTTTTGTTGGGTATTCAATTTACATTCAATTTTTATTCAATTATTTACTCATTTTTCCTTAAATATTTTTTCTCCTCTTGTTTGGAGTTTCACCTTTTATTTGTTCTTTTATTTATAACATTATTTCTTAGTAATTTAATAATTTCGTTTATCTTATATATATGTGTGTATGTATATGTGTATATATATATATATATATATATATATATATATAAATCTTTTACTTGCGCACCCGTAGGGAAAAGGAGCTTTAAGTCAAAGATTAATCTAAAGGCTTCATAATAACACAAACAATGCCTTTTTACGACGCTCCGAGCTAGAAATAAAACTCCAACTAAAATCCGAAACTTACTCTGGTTGTTCTTTCGAATCATCTCCAAAATGGACACATTGCACAGACAGCGCAAAAAAGTTTGAAAAACACAAACAAAGGAAGGAGTTTTATTGCAAATCTGACGAAGACAGAAATAACTCATCTCAGCAAACACACAATTCCCCGGCAACTTTCACTCTTCCTCAAAAACTCTTTTACTTATCTAAATGTTTAATTACGGTAAAGGATACGTACTTAATTATTCTTAGACAAACATTCGTTTTGAAGAAGTTCCCTCATCAAAAGACGCTGATATGCAGATTATTTTGGGCTCATGTAAGTAGAACCTTCGGCAATTAAGCATCCCCTCATTAGAACTGGCAGAAGTAATTAAAAGTATGTCAGCAAGCTTTATTTAGAAGCAGCATTATATCAACATGGTCCCTAGAAAGAACACTTGAAGAACATTTAAAATGACGCTCTCATGTTAAGTGGAGGTGGATTATTAAACAATAGTTTTCGAATAACTTGACACGACCACGAGTGATATTATTCGCATATTCATTATTAAGATTTTTTGAAGATTTTTCTTTGGTTTCTTTTGAATGTGTTATTTATCCAAATGTGTTACTGCTGAAATGTGTTAAGTCTACGAGTTTTGTAATGTACTATAATTTTTTCCCATCTGGAGCAGATGTCGTTCTAAAAACTTATGAGTAATTTTAAGAGTAATATATACCGGGAAATTTATTATTTTCCTTTTCTAATTTTCTTTAAAAATAAATACTTTTTCAACTGCCTTTAGTACTATGTTTTCTCATTCTAGAAACTATAATAACTTAGCAGAAAAACATTAAAAGAAAATTTAAAATGATACTTTAGGTAAGTGTATGCAGATTATTAATCTATAGTTCTTAATTAACTTATTCAGGCGCTGGAGGTAATTGCATAAAATTTCAACTTTTTGAAAAAAAAATTATTTTTTCTAGAGGTACAGTAACAACTCTCGAAAGCTCAGTTAATCCACGGATTTGTAGAGAAGTCTAAATATCTTTTTCCCTTTAGTGCAATATTTTATTTTTAATATTAGTAATTAATTATACAACCAAAAACTGGAAGTAAATTCGTCATTTTTTTAAAAAATAATTAAACTAGTTAGTTCTTTAATTAAAACAGGGGATATTTAACAAAGATTTCACTAATTGTAGTTTATTCATAAAAATTGAGCCTTTGGATATAAGGTTTCAGTTTACTAAAATTAACTAAAGCAATTAAAAGTATAACAGTGCCTTTTTTTATATATAAGTCTATTATATTCAAAGTACCACTTGAAGGAAACTTAGAATGACCTTATTGCCTAAAGAGGATTCTAATTGTTCATTAATTACTTTCAGAATTAATTAATTGAGCGTTGTTGGATACTGATCTCTGCTTAGCATTAAATACTTTTTTTCTTTCTTTTCTGCTTACGAAAATTATTTTGTTCTTGACTTTTATTAATAACTATATGAATAAAAGTACACCTGTTTTGGCTAAATTTAATAAATGTTCATTGTTTTCTTCATATAATTATTATTTCTATCAGGTTCTCCTTGAGGCATCAAAATTTCAATAACAATTAAAAAAATTATTTTTAGAAGAATTTCAAAGAATTTAAATTGATTTACAGAAAAAAAAAAATTTGGTGCATTCCTATAAACAACTTCAAAAATGAAGTAAAGCTTATATTTTTCAGAAATTTTATGATCTTTAATTCTTAGGAGAGTATCAAAATGATTTACAATCGCAAAGTTTTTAAATGAAAGAAATGTAGTACATATAATTATTATTCCTTAATTATGTGATTCTTTATACAATGCTTAACAAGAAAAATCATATGACTCGACGCAGTAATCATTATAACTTCAGTTTACGCTTTCTTTAACAATGAGACTTTCAAACATCTAGATAAAGCCTTACATTTTTTTAAAAGTTATAAACTTATTTATTTATTTTGTGATAAATAATCAATGTTCTTATCAAAAACATATAGTACTCTTGATATTTAATTTTTGAAAATTTTTCTTATAAATTTTTATGACAAGCTTATTTGAAATATCGACCTTATATCTCAAATTTAAGTATATTTATCATTTTAGTATTGTAATAGCTCTGGTATAATTCTTGTCTCTTGATGAATTCTTGTAACGATCATCCTTCCTTTTGAAAATATACGTTTATAAAAATTAGTTAAAATTGAAATCATATAATTTGCATATCTAATTAATGGTTATCTATATTATTATGCCATAACGCTCCCTGTCTTAAATATTTTGTGGATTTTTCGTTTTTCAAATTTTTTTTCATACATTTTTTTCCACTTTAAAAGTTTCCAAATAACCAACAAGTATTAATGGAACATTATGCCTAATAAATAAGTTTTGATCAAGAACTTTTTTTACGTTTTCCCAAACATTTTTTTAAAAAAATAAAATTCTACATGAAATAAATTTTTCCTTTTAATAACTATAGAACCTTTAATAGGAATAGTGTAATTTAATAACGTATCAACCACTTTCTAAAGATGGAAATATCCACTTATATTCCATACTGCTTTAAATTTGCAGAAAAAGTTTTTTATCTAAATTTCGATATGATTGAAAAAGGAATTCAGCTGTTTTACTCGTTTTTAAATAAATTTGTCTTTTATTGAAAGCTTAGTTAAAAATTAATTCTTTTTAATAAATAATTATAACAAGAACTGCTAAGTTTAATAACATGTCTGTTATTTGCTTAAAGATTGCCAGAATCCTAAGAGGAGCTGATTTGAATCTCATACTTCTCAAAATCTTCAGGTAAGAAGCTACTATCTACCCAGCTTTTAAGTCTGACGTAGACGTGGCATGGGGTGCGGAGAATGGGGTGACAGTTATCAATGTTACTTGATCGTGTTTCGAAATTACGAGACCATTCGCAAAAAATACCATGTATTTCTTTATAATCATTCTATCATTATTTCTATAAGGAACACATTTCAAAACTGTCACTGTAGAAATATCATTCATTATTACCGTATTCAATAAACTCTGTTTATTACTTGATCAGAAACGTATAATAACTCGGTTTTTATCTCATTTCCCCCTTCATTTAACATTTTGGGACTTCTATGGGATGTTGTTTCAATTGAAAACTCTTCCAAAAAGGAAACAGGCAGATGAAATTAAAATTACTGAAGTACATTGTAGAGAATTAAAGAGATGCATATATAAGCAGTGAAATGTTTAATACTAAGCGTGGTAGTTTAATTAGTTGGCTAGTGATACATATAGCAAACTAAAATTATCAATGTAAGATATCTGTATCAGACCTGCTCTGAGTAAGTAGCTTTAGGAGGGAGGATCTACAAAGAGTCAAGGATACGAACCCTGATCTATATATTTTGTAAGGTTTCGATTCCTATTGATTCGGTAAGACAAATGTTAAATTATTATATCAAACGTTAGATAAGGTGCTTATAGGGACTATTGCCACCAACAGAATATGTCCGGGATTGAATTTTGATTATTCGTTTGATTATAAAACAACTTAATCATCATCCCTGCGGGATTTCTATTCATTACATTATTGTTTCATAACTGTTCTAAATAAGATTAAGAATGGAAAAGGAAATGAAATAATATCGGGGTGTTACAGAATGTTATATATAATATGAAGAATAAATACAGGAATGTGTCAATAACAATTAATATGAAAAATCTGAGCCATGAGATCAACTAATGTGCTCTATGAGAAATAAGTTTTATTTTAAAATAATCCACGTTTTATAACATTATATGTAAAGAATAAGTATTTAAAAATAAAAGTAAATTTTCAAATATATAGTTTGTATTTGAATATACTTCTATCTATATACGCAAAATACTTCCTTCTTTATAATACTTTATGTCACATAACAATTTATGGGAATGTTACGCCAATAAAATGAAAAATTAACATACATTTTCTAACAAAGGTTGTAAAGAATGTAACTTTCAGAAACAAAAGAGAAAGGGTAATAATTAAGATTAGATCAAATCTAAAGGACGGAAACAAACACAATAAACATTTCCTGATTGGAATAGAATGCTGTATCAGTGCTTTATCTAATGATTGTTATTTATCGATCTCGAAACCAGATCAAATGAATTCAGTCAGTTAAAGGAACACTTATTTAGATATATGTATTGTGGGATGGAATTTTCAGAATTTAACTTGAAAAGATCCGAATTCCGATTTTGAACTATTTTTAAATATACAAAAAGAAGCATTTTTGTTTCATCTGTGAGTGGAGTCTCCTAATGTATATATTAAAAACAGCAATATTTCAAACAGCGAAATACTTCGTGGGATTCTCACAGCTTCGAAGATGTTATGAGCAGTACAAGCTCAGACGGGACTCTTCTGATGCCATTTATTCTTCAAGAATATACTTTTCAGAATTCCAATTTAAAAAATATCAAAAATAGCGTCACATGCGACTTAAGCCACTAGATTTCAAGTGCAAATTCAATTATAAAAGCAACTAGAACCTTAGTATAGTAATAAAATGCAATATTATAGATTTGACTTGGAGGAAATAATTAATATTTAATTTTAAATTTAAGAATTATATACTAATTTATCTATTTAATTCCTTTAAACGTTATAAATTATGAATCTACTCACCTGTTACTGAGTAACGTACAAAATGGATTAAAATTAATGCTTTTCTCAAAAATGTGACTGTTGACAATAATATGAATCCTTCAACACTAAGAATATCACCTCTGTGTAAACATTTTCTTGCGAGAATTTAATTAAGTCATTTTTATTTGCAATACGCAACATATATTAAAATCGCATAATTTATTAAAAATGTATTAATGGCTATCCATAACCACGTTTACAATTATATATATATATATATATATATATATATATCCTTGTTTCATTTTTCTATTGTTGAATTTTTGTTCATTTTTGGTTTTTAGATTATTCTTGATCTATACCTCTAATGATAATGTAATTACTGAAAATATCATAGTTGAATCAATAAAATCAGTTTAACATACATTTTCTACCCAAAAGTGAGGAACGGTATTAAGTTACATTAGCTTCATTTTTTTTTTTTTTTTTTTTTGTTTTACTATTTTCATTTTCTTTTGATCTTTGATACAATGTTTAAGGATGTTTGATTTTTATATTGGTAGAAATTTTAATTAATGCCTTGTATTTGTATTTAATTAACATAATTAAATATAATAGTACCTAAATGAATTTTGGGCTTATTTTCATTAGAATATCTTGCTTATTTTTAACATTAGATAATATTTTTAATTGCAATTTTAATTAATTTGATAACTCACTGGTTTCTTAAATTAATTCTGTAGCAATTTTGTTTTTAGTTATAAATAATTTTTGAATAAGATTTTAGAGGTTATAACTTGTACTTTCGATTGATTTTGCTTACACAAACACAAACATACACATATCTCTCTATATATATACTCATCGTCAAAAAATAGTTGCACCCAGGAGGAAGCAAGGTACGTGAATGTAAATCAAAAAATTATTTTGTCTCTGTTAGACACGCAATTAAAACGAAGACAAAATGAAGCCAAGTGTCTGCCGCATCGGTGTCTATGTTGTCAGCAAACACGTGACTTTTTCCCGCCACTAAGAACCCTGTAAGAGGTTCTCCGAAAGCGCATAGTTTTGAATCTAACTATTGTGTTTGGTTTTAATTTTTAGCATTGAAGTTTTTAAAAGAAAACGGCAGCCCTTTGAACAATTGAGAAGGGAACCTATGAGAAGGGTTGCATCTTAGGAATGCATGGAGTTGGATGGTTTTTCTATCAGATTGTGCGTTATTTCGATGCGATCACAGATGTTACAGTTTCACACTGTTTCCGGAATTAAATGCAAGGGTACTATTCCTCATGATTGGAAGGCTCAGGTAAGGTACCAGGACTACAATTAGGGAAGGTCGAAGAATTATCCAGAACATACGAAGCACACCAACTGCAATAATTTCAGATATCATGCTAACAGAGATACCCTCTCTGCATCATATTGTAAATGCCTGTATCATTAGTATACGGCTACATGGATTGGACTGCTCCTAGATTGCTTTCACGCAGACTATTACGGAGATAGCCTGCGACACCTCAGCAAAGACATTAGAAGCTGCATTGGTGCCACGAAAGAGGAACATGGAGCCATGTGGAATGGCAGGGGGTCATCTTTAGTGATGAGTGCTTTATTTTATCTTGGTGAGGATGGCAACCTCATACGTGTGTCAATACAACAATGCACCCCGATGGACGATTTGTTGTCCCTCGTCACATATCCAGACCATAAGATGTAACTGTTTGAGGTGCGATTTTGTACTATACCCAATCACTGTTGGTGTTCATCAGAGCTACTTTGACTGCCCAAAGTTACGTTAGTGACGTCCTTCGACGGGTTTCATTACTTTTGTGAACACATCTTCTTAGACCTCTATTTCAACAAGTCAACGCTCGTATTCATACCGCTACCATATCAAGAACTTGCCTCGCAGTTAATTACACTACGCTGTGACCAGCAGCGTCTCCAGACACATCTCTAGCTGAAACCGTATGGTATGCTACAAGTTGTTTTGTTAAGATTTCATCGCTACCACAACATTTGCAAAACCTACATGTTAATCTGTATGTTATGAGTTAAGCTAAGAAACCATTAAGAATGTCTTTGACTCCATATAGTGAAGTGAGGCAGAATGCATTAGAAATAATGGCATCCCAAGATCCTATTGAGAGTCTTAATGATTTTGTATTTTGAAAAATAAATTTTGTCACACCAACGATCGTTTTTTTTTTTTTTTTTTATTTTTTTTCTTTTTGCTGGCATGTACTAGCTTTTCCTTTCAAATTAAATTCAATCTGAGTAATTCTTCTAAGCTCAATTCTTCTTTGAAGATGAATTTAAATATTTTATCATATTCGTTAAGGATATGCTTATAGTTTTGATAACCGAAAAGACTCGAACGCATCGTAAGCAATATAATCTGAATACAAGCATTAGTAGATATGATTGTAATAAGACGGTTTGAGTTCCTATTACTTTAAGTATTTAAATTTAAATTTCCTTCCATAATTTTTTTTCATTTTGAATTTTCCTAAGCCGTAATTTTTTTTACATAAAGGTTAACAGAGGGACATAAAATATGATATGAGTTCAAAATGAGATACAGAATAGAATGTATATAAATATATATATTCTTAATAATGTATATTAATGGGTTCAGAACTCTCTATAATAAAAATATCATTGCTCACAATTGCATTCTTATTCAGTATAATTTTTAGGAATATATTTCATTCATTTTTCACATAATATACACTTTTCACAAATACGCTTACAATTACTTCATAATTGTCTTTGTTTATGCTTTATATTCTTAATAAGTACTCAGATATATTCTACATCATCTGCAATAAGCCCAAAATCTTATTAAAAGTTTGAGATGAAATAATAATTACTTATCTTAACTAAAAAACTCGTATAGCAATATTAACAAAACATATGGATTTTAAAAGATACTCATTTACATTAATTTAAATTCAAAATCCAAAAGTGTATCATAAAAACTCAGCTTATTTTAGAAATAAATTTAACGAAAGCATAGCATTCGTTAAATGAATAGTAAGAAATAAGTTAACATTTTGTTAGTCTTAACAAAACTTGAAATTCAAATTTTACTAAGCAGCACGTGAAATAGAAATAGAATATATCAATTAGAAAAAGGCAGCAAAAAATCACAGTCGTGAAAGGAATCGAATTGACTGAAGAGGCTTCCAATTATAAAAAAAAATCCTTATATATTCTTAATACTGAAAAGAGTATTATAATTAACTCTTAGCAACGAAATTATTTTTAAAAGAAATTAGTATTGTATTAGTTAGCAATTAAGAGTTTTCTCTATAATTCAGCATTCCCATAAAATTAATATCATTATCCCATTCTTCAAGAATTTTGTAAAATCCCTTCGTAACAAATTTACTTACATATAATTAATAATAATCATTATCACAATATTTAAATAACTGTTTCAGAAATTCATTTAATAAAAAAGATACTTATGATTAATATCCATCGTAAGTATCTCGATCGTTGATAAACATATTTCTATTTTCCGTAAAATGAATATAGAGCTGAGTTTTTTTTTTTTTTTTTTCGATATTTGAAACACACGTTTTCAATAGGCTTTTTGTTAAGCAGTTTTTAAAATATTCATGCTTTGGTTATTCATATTTAAGCCTCGAGTGTTACTCGTGTTCATACTTTAGTACAATATTTATGAGAGAGAAAATGTGTTTTACAAGCATCTATTATTCTCTCATGTGACTTAAAGTACACAGAAATGTTAATAAGAACACAATATTTTTTATTACACTATATCTCAAAGAATAAGGAAATAACATCTCATGGTATTGAAATTAAATGAATGGATGAATGAAAGCGTAGTTTTTAAGTAAGTCTTAGCTAATTATTTAAGACAAAATTTTAAGAATCTTTTAAAAATTTTTTGAAAAAATTTAATTTAATTGAGACATGTAAAAAAAATGTTTCTTAGACCACAGGTTTATCTTTTGCTTTGTTTAAAAACTTATGTTCAATATGTTATATGTAAATGAGCTGTTTTATTAATATAATGGGTCAATAATAATACTGATACATCACAAATCCTAACATTCAATATAACATTCAAATATCAATAATTTAATTATTATTATCAATAATTCTTCTTTTCAAATATCGGTAATTCTTGGGGCCTTAATAACTTTTCTTTAGAAAATAAAGTGAATGTAATATAGCTATATACCCAAACTGGTCACTTCAGGGTTAATGCGATATATATATATATATACGAGATGTGGATATTAAATAACGAGATTGAAGCTGCTACAGAAGAAGTACGCATGCGGCAATCGCTAGCGACCTGTGGCTGTTTAGTGTGAAGCCTTCTCTTTCGAATGCAGTGCCACTTGCTTATTTACACAAATCCGTATAGCATCGCCTTCTTTCGCATGAAAGTTGTTTTTCTTTTTGTTTCGTCGGAAAATGATAAGAGTAACAATTGAGTAACGAATTGTTGGGAAATTTCACACGAGTCTTCATCAAACTGCTACTGAAACTTATTATTTGTTGAAAGAAGTGTATGGCTTTGAAAGTTTATCACGTGCACGTGTTTTTGAGTGGCTTAAGCGTTTTCAACATTCGAATTAGTCTTATTTATAAGACATTTTTATTGATTAAATATATTTCCACTCTTATGGTTTATTTTTTACTGAAAAGAAAATTTTCCGTATTTATTCAAAAAAGAAGTACATTGATTTATTGACTTATTATTAACGTTGCACTTAGAAGCAACACGAAGACTATTGGTGACGATCCTCATAATTTGCAAAAGTGAAGTAGGGTCTTAAAGAAGATAATTACGATTCGTATTAAGATAAATAGTCTGTTGAGAAATTAACTTCGAAAATGGAAATAATTTGGATGCCTTTTTGAAAGGAAAAGAGAAACTTAGTGTTCTTTTTTAGAACAGAATATACTCAAATTTAAAAAGCAAATAATATCTTGTTTATTACCTTTTTGTGAACATATTCATTTTATACTCAATCTGCTTAGCTTGAAAGATAAAAGAATGAAAACCTAATCTAACTCAAACTATAAGAAATAAAGTCTTATATTTAATTAATTTAGTACTAATTTTAGTATTATTATTGACATTTACAACACATTCATACTGCGACATATTCAATTTTTAAAAACAAACGATTTAATCTTAATGTGATACTTTTTTAAGATATTATCTGTTCAACTTTTAAAGGCAAACGATTTATTCTAATGAGACATTTTTTTTTCAAAATATTATCTATTCAACTTTTAAAAGCAAATGATTTAAACTTAAAGTGATACCTTTTTCAATGTTCTTTATTAAGATATATTTTTTTGACAACACCAGATCATATTTTTGATTTTAGATAATTTACTGGTAACAGACATAAGAAAATAGAATTGAGTTTGGTTCCAAGAGGTAAAGACGAACGTTGAAAAATGGTGCTTGTGTAAAATTGTGTATCTAATCTATGTTTGAAAAGATGTGTGCAAATAAATGTGATGTCCTGAAAACAAGTCATCTTTATTAATAGTCTTCAATACAGTACAATACTCACAAACAACAAAGGTTCTCCTACAAAAATGTTTCCATACAATTGCGAGATTATAACTACCCAAGAAAGAAAGATTAGAATTAAATTTTCAATGCAGACTTTTGAGAAAAATTGTATTGTTTGTCCAAGAGGAAAAATGATACTTCACATACCTTCCTTTCAAAGACAATGCAAATTGCTTTGTTTCATATATTTAGTATATTCAAAAGGTTCTAAGACACTCTCTTGTAGGAAGGTATAAATGGCACAATTTTTGTAAAACAATCCGGATAATCTAAGAACACGCTAAGCGTATCAAGCAATTGCATTAATTTCTGACAAGTTGCGACTTGGCTGCATTAGATTGCGCAAAGCGCTTGTGATCGTCAATGTCATAAGAAAAATTGGAGCAACGGTCGGACATGAAATTTTGTTTTAAATTGGGAAAATATGCAACAGAAGATTAAGTGGTTAAATCTACGTAATACATAGAGCCTTTTTGGAGGTTAAAAGAAGAATGAGGCTTGACCGAAAGCAATGACAGACCAAGTCGTTCTATATTTGAGACGAAATGATGAAAAGGATAAGCTTGTGTTACAGAATTTCATTGTCAAGGTTCAATTGTGAATGGGACAATCTACAAAGTTATTTTGGCTAGTTTTTGGAAACGAAGGTCCGATTATTCGGGCTGTAGAAATTGGTACATCTTGCACAACTATGCATTGTCTCACAAGTAACATCTTTGAACACTAAATATGAAATAACGAGTCTGACGCTACTACAAAAGAATCACGCCTGCGCCAAACGCGAGCAACCGACAGTTGTCTAGATTGGAGCCTTCTCTTTCGAATGCAGTGTCTGTCGCTTTTTCATTTACCCGTAGCCTTCATTCGTATTAGAGATTTTTTTTGGTTTGTTTCGACTGAAAAATGATAAGTGTAACAGTAGAGCTACGAATTGTTGTGAAATTTCGCATGAAACTTGGAAAAACCCTCTACTGAAACTTATAATTTATTTTAAAAAGTGTATGGCGATGAATGTTTAACGCGTGCACGTGTTTTTGAGTGGTTTAAGGGTTTTCAAGATGGCTGAAAAGACGTTGAATCAGTCTCCCTTCCACGCCAGAAACAGATGACAATATCGAAATAATCAGTAATCTGGTTCGATTTGGCCATCGGTTAAGTATTCTAGCGATTGCTGAGAGTGTAGAAATTGACAAAGAATCAGCGCTAAAAATGTTTCTACTCATACAATGCATCGGCTCTTTCCACATTGTCTGTCAAGAAGTTTCTAACCGAGTACTGCATCTCATTGTTAGACCATCCGCCTTATTCAGTGGATCTTGCGCTATGTGACTTCTATCTGTTTTCTAAGATGAAATCTGCTTCGACAGGATCAAGATTTAAATACATTGATGCTGGAAAGAGACAGCGGCACGCATCCTGAAGGAGCTGACAGAAGCAGACTTCAGCGCTGTTTTGATTGTACGATGTCTGTTCCCGCGAATGTACGTGAAATTTGTACCTTCTCATTCAGAATTCATGTGTGAAATGAAATTTTAGAAATTCTTCTTCAAAAGTGCGTGACACAATGTATGTCTATTATTCATCATAGATAAAATAACTATTTCAATTACTTATCCCTTAGCATCTATATATGGACTGATTTAACACTTGTTGTGCTGATAGATCACATGCAAGGATATTTGCGGTCCCTAACATTAAGATTTCTGTGATGTCAAATTTTTACAACAATTTAGAATTTATATACGGGTAAAAAGTGTTAACAAATGTTTCCTTTACTTCTCAATGGGACCAATTTTAGCAAATTTCAATGTTAGAATGAGAGGGGGACTCCACACAAAGTTATTTGGTCTTTGCATTCCGTTGGGAAAGTCCCTCAACAACAGGACTTTTCTGAAGGGGCAGGGACTCTTTTTTATGGCAGCTCGTGCACCGCGAGTCAAAACTGTCAAAAATATAGGATTTTTTAGTTTAGTTTTTATTAACGTCGCACTAGAAGCAACACGGGGGCTATTGGCAACGGACCTCGTAATTCTGAACCACGGTCATGTGACGAGGATGACACCGGAATCGGGACCTCTCTTTCCAAACTTCCACAACACCCCAAAGTGAGAACTTTGGGCCCCGACAGATTTAAGTGCATAAGCTCCGGCTTCACGGCTGGTCTTTCGCGGACAAGACTCGAACCCGCGACTGAACGAAAACTGCAGACCACGAATCCAAAACCATGACCACTCGGCGACCAAGCGAAAAGGTAGGAATAAAAGCTGTAAATATCTATGTGGTTCAGATGATATTTTCTAATTAAGCTGGTGCCAGAGCTCTGCGTTTCTGTTGACCTGCAGAGGAGCAATTCAAACCTATTCCCCGAAAGGTGCTCTTTGAGGCGATTCCAGTTCTTTGTTGTAGTTGTTGTTCATTAGGGTGTAGTTTAAATACGTAAAACTTTAAACTCGCAACCCACTGGATGCATGTGACCTAAAACGAATATCTTTGCGATCCAGCCAACAACACAGCATTCATTAAAAAAAAATTTTTTTAGTATAAACATCGTATTTTTCTTTCTTAAAATCGTACACAACTTTTGTAATATGTCATAACTTTAGCCAGTTAATTATTACTAGTCGGGCTGAATGGGGTCATTATTACTCCGCCAATTGCAGAGGATATTTTAGTGTGTATAATAGAATAATACGTAACGCGCCATTTTTGTTCTAATGCCTCGTTGATGTGCTTAACATTAAATAATCCACTTTCAAGCAACTAGAAAAATAAGGTGTAATTATTAATGTTTGTAGTTATTTCAGGATCTAATAAATTAAAGTTCAAAAAAAAATATTGTTATTTTGAAAGAACGACTATTCGTCTATTTCAGTCTATTGCATTCGGTGTGTTTTTATTAAAACTTGGTGATACAAAAAAGAAAAATTGCTTAGAAATATTGGTATTCTAAGAAGAAAGGGGTTCATTTTTTTTTTTTTTTTTTTGCTGTAACATGTGAAATAAAATAATAGGCTTGATGAGTAATAATATTAATAACTAAAGACCTGCCGTGATGAAATATTTTTTTCCCTAAAATGAATTTGAAGATAAAAATTAGTCACCATTGTTGCTGTCTTATATAAATCATGTAACATTTTTTGTTCAATAGATTTACATTTTTTTGTACATATTTTACCAGAAACTTTTAAAAATCTTTAATTTCTGTATTTTTCTATCCAAATAAATATTTTAAAAAATATTTTTTTTTAAGTTTAATCACCAACTTACTTAAGAATTAGAATTTCATAAATAAAAAATGTTGGATAAGCATAATGATTGTTTATTAATGTCACACTTAGAAGCAACACTAGGGCTATTGGCAACGGACCTCGTAATTATGAACTTCGGTCAAGTGTGACAAGTACGACACCTCCCTATCCAAACTACCACACAACACTAATGGGATTCAACGTATCAGATTCAACGTATTGTAGCCCCTCTACAAGGCGAATCTTTAGTGGCAACAGGGATAAAACCACAACTCGATGAAAGCAACACCGGTTGCGAGTTTGCGTCCACGATCACTAGTCCACAAAAACAGAATCGTTCGAGTTTTTGGGATTACATTTTAAACTTATTCACAAGAGAAAGACTGTCATTGAAATTGACCTTTTTAAACGAGCCATTTCAATACAAATGTAAAACAACCTATTCTATAAATTTATAAATAGAAGTGGAGGTAAAGAAAATGTGTATCACCTTGGAGATGCTGTACGAGTCCTATTGCATTAATTTAAATGCCAACCATTCTCCTTAAGATATTCCTTAGATTTTTTTCTTCAAAATGAAACAAATAATTCTCTTCCTAAGCGGGCTGTATGAAATGAGTTTCTTTTGAAATTTTTAAGAATAGTTTAGGCTTATAAGACGGAGTAGTTGTATACAACAGTCTGCTTCAGAGCATTTAAGCTCACAGGATAAGCGAGCTGCATATTTTATTTTCTCTTATAGCATCCAAATTGATTGTCTAGACGTAAATATTGAGCAAAGGTGAAGTTTTAAGCTTAGCATTTGATTTTTGGAATAAAACAATACTTGAAAGCTGAATAACAACGAATATATGACATATGTGAATCGAATGAAAAGGTCCCTTTTGTTCACAGAAGTTAGTACTATATTCGAACTATTGGATGAAATGACAATGAAATCATGACTAACATCTTTATTTGAAAAATAAAAAAAGAACATAGTGCAGAAATTTTTCACCTAAAAATTATCTATTTCTTTTATATGATACCTCTAAACATCTAATATTATATATTCATCAAAGAACTTCATAACATATTTTGTGTTTACTTTTTTTTTAAATTTTTATTTCGAACATTCCTTGCATTTTGATATCATCGGTAAGATATATCATAATTTTAAATCCTGGTTATTTTTTGAAATATTGAACAAATCATATACCTGATTGGCCCTTAATAGCTTAAAGTTGCAATCTATACTGCTGTTTCAATGATATTTTTTTTATGTAACTTTATAAAACTTTTATGATATTTCGTACAAAAAATCGAAAGAACATTTGCTTAAATTTATGTATATTATAAAAATGTTTTACTCCTATATAAAATACAATTTGCTACCTGGGTACGATTTTCCTTTTAATCTAAATTTTAGCCAAGGGGAACTTAATAAAATAGATCTGTTGTCTCGAAAAAAGGAGAAGAAAAAAAATCGGCTCTCTGTAGTCAAGCTATTCCTTAGTTTCTCTTTGGAAATTACCAAATTTCTTTTAAAGTGCCAATTTTAGTAGAGTTACCTTCATGATTTTGAAGTGACATTTACTCAAGGGTGGTTCAAAAAGTGCCAGTTTCTTACGACATAGTGTTGCTAAGGCAAATTTATGTTACCATTGTGTGCTGTCATCTGTTATACGGCGTTCAAAACAAATTTTACACAGATTATTAGGCGAATTTTCATTTGACTGCCATTTGCCACTAAATAAACAGTTGTACATTGATGAGACTTGGATTTATCATTCTTCAATAGAAATCAAGACCATAATTCCAGGTTGATGGCCTATAGGGCGTGCAATAGTGAAAGCAGGATCGGCACGTTACCTTGGGCGTCTCCAGATACGTCTTCGATGATCGTCAGGACACAGTTGGAAGCAGGATTCGTCGCTATACGCTATACGTCCCCAGTCAGCAGCATTCCAACCTGATCGAGCCAAGCACCACTGTAATCTGGCTTGATAGTGTGCATGCGTGAGTGGCAGGTGGCGTAACGGTCGGAACGAGCGTAGATTTCGCTCTATCAGCCGTCTGTCAATAGTCATGGTCGTGTGCGAGTCAAACGTCTGATGGTTCATAACGATGAATCAGGCGCTGTGACAACTGATTTGACAATCTGCTGTGGCCCTAGATCGACCGCTACCATCTGTTCGGGGAAATCTGCCATTGTCCGCACATTCTTGCCAGCATCTTCTAATCGCCGCATTGCTTCGACTAAGTTGACGAGCGATTCTCCGATTTGTTAACTTGCCTCTTTCAGTCCAACGGTACGTTTTCTTTCAAACTCTGACAGTTGCCCGTAATGAGTTCGATTCCTGTGGCAAGGCATTTTTTCAGTCGTTAAAAGGTTTCCTGAAACACAATGCAACAGAAAATTTGACCATCAGATTGAGAATCGCTTCTTATATGCACTTAGCTGAGTGCGCAGTTCCGATTCGCTGTAGCTCCCTCTATTCATTCGTTGGACACCAAATCTTAAACATTTGCATGTTCCGTTCAAATGTCTTTCAATACGAAATTTCATCACAATCGGGCAACTCCTTTTTGGTGCGTCGTTTTTTTTGTTTTTGTTATTGAGTGTATATATATATATATATATATATATATATATGTGTGTGTGTGTGTGTGTGTATATAATATTAATTCTGATACATTATTATTCGTTATTGAAAAATTAAAATCTACGAAACCCTCATACACTATTAATCTAAAAAAAAGTTTTTCTTAACTAATAATGTTTGACACTCTTCGTGAAAATTAAAAATATATATTAATGATATTTCCTTTTTAAACAATGATAAATTTGATCGAAGTCTTCTGCGTAGTTTTTACTAAGTTGACAACTTCATCTATGTACTTAAGTGTGCGTTGTTTAATTAAATATTTTAAACCTAGTATTATTACTTCTAACTGCTACCAACGTAGATTAAACAAGACTGCAAAACGCAATACTGTTTTTACATATGTGACTCAATAAGATCTCAATCCATAAGCATCTAGCCTCTCGTACAAGAGAAAGACTACAATTAAGAGAAACTTAATACTGCATTCCTCTTAATTGTAGTTTGTCTCCCCGACATGTACCTTCATGCCAAGTTTCGTTACGATCCCGAAATTATTTCTTGGTGCTCTAATTTTTTTGTCCATGAGTGAAGCATAATTTTGTACTTTTCCGAATTTTGCTCGCGAGAATATACATGCATATTTTTTCTTGAGCATGTTAACAAACCAAAAAATAAGAAATGCGTGATTAATGAAAAATTAAAACTTTTGCATTTGTTTTCAACAACAATCCCAACTAAAATCATCGGAATATTAAGCACTAATTAAACATTTTATTTTTTATTTTCTTTATTCGAACAAAAATAGCTTAAGTAAGTAACGTAGGATATTTGAACAAATGCAAATAAGATAAGTAGCATACGATGTTTAAGTAAACGTAAATGATATATTATACTTGATATGTCGCTTTATGTATACTAAATTAGTATAAATTTGATTAAGTAACATAAAATAAAGTTTTCTGTATCCTTATCATGCACAAATATTTAAATATTTTTTTATTATTTTATTGAAAACCTTTAATTATATAATTTTCACTGTTGAGCATCAGATGTCTCAGAAATATTGAAATATGTGTGAAATGATAATACAGAATTTCTATGTTTAAGAAAATGAATTTTTTAAAATCTTTTTTCGAGTAAAGTTAAGTTTACCTATATCATAATGAAAATTGAATTAAAATAAATTGATTAATCGTTGTATAATGCACTGTCTTTCAGCCAATTTTCAATCTAATTACATATTATCCTGAAATAATTATAAATAACATTAATCTATTCGTATAATAATGTCTCTTTCTTTCCTTCTGTCTCTCTGAATATGGTCGCGGTAGTCTAGTGGTTAAGGCATCGGACTCGCGGTCAACGGTTTCGTTGAGTCGTGAAATCGAGCCTTGATGCTTCTAAAGACCAGCCGGGGCTGATGCACGTTAGATCTGTCGGGGTCCAAAGTCCTCCCGTACATTTTTCATATTATCTCCATTCCGTTCTCCCACTTGAGCCAACACGTGATCGGATGGGAAAATTCGTCGAATATTTCGGGCAGTTGTTGTCGATATATGGCTTTAATTGCATTTTTCTCCTCGTAGTCGGTGAGAAAGTACTATTCATTCTTTCATGTTTGGAAAGAGGCAAAAGTCGCATGGTGCAAGATTGTGTACAATGATGTCTCGCTGCTCCAACCTCATTTCCATGTAGGAGGCAATCTTCTACTGTTCCCAACACACCTGCTAAATCTAAGAGCAAAAAAAAAATGTATTGGATAGAAACACATAGTTTTCAAGTACAAGAATTCTGAAAATTGAGTAACAAATAAAATAGTTACGGACATGGAAGCTTTACAATTCAATCGCATTTTGCTATATATTTATATCAACAAAACATGGGCTTCACTTTGCTTTTGATAAAAAAAAAACTATTTGAGTTTTGTTTATGACTTACCTGTTCTTAGGATCGAAAGATTCAACGCAAACAAACTCCACTTAATAACACACAGAAAAATTATTCATAACTCGAAAATCACATTATAACATCAGAGTTTACGACATTTTAAAAACAGACTCTAAGCGCGGCTATTATACAGTTAAAACACGCATTGCTCTCCTTATAATTTTTTCATTTACCTGTCATAATTTACTTAAATTTAAAGCATCTTTTTTTTTAATTTTCGAATGAATGAGGTTACACTAGAGCTTACAAATGGCTGATGTCATATTTTAGTCTAAACATAATAGTGCTTACTCAAAACTTCACCCATGTCTAGAAAACTATGCAAAGGCAAATATACTCCCCATTGCTTATCTGATGTTATCTAAAGATATATTTAATAATTTATTTATTGATATATATGACTCTCTTATACTTAGTACATATACGCAAAGAGCTCTAGTATAAATCTAAGCAATTTTGCAAAGTATACATTACAATGTAACGATAGAATCCAGGCCAGCTTCTACGTCTCGCACACCAGACAGAGACCTTCTCCCGAGCTTAAAAATAACACACCAGTCCTGCGTCTACAGCTAGGAAAACCGCTTTCCGATCCCCTTATCGGAATAAAGGAGGATTCTTTGGGCCGTAAAGCCGGCCAGGAGCGAGCGAGTGTACATCTAATTAGCCTCATAGACCGGACCTAAAAGGTTGCTCGTGATAGCTCAGTAGTTCCGATAAAAGAGCTGGTGGCCGTAACACGCGGTGACTAAGGAACCTTATCTCCGAGCAAAAAGGGAAAGGCTTCTGATAGCCTCCCTTCCCCCGCTATGGTCGATTATGTGACCATCAAACCAACGGGAATCTTCCTAGGTTCCAGACACAAATCTCGCGGAGGATTTTGAAGAGCTAAAAGGGGGAGGAGGACAGAAGGGGATCAATACTTAATTTACTTAGGATCTTTTGCATTTGGTGGTGCTTCATCTTATTACAGGAAAGATCGAGATATTTAGAAGAGAGAGAAGATATATATTTTTTATCCGCTGTTTTTTAACTTTCGGGGCTTGATGTGTTCCAATATTCCAATGATACTTTTCATCATATTGGATGTAAAGAAGTGGATATAAAAAAGGAAAGTGAACGTGCGGTGACATGATTGATATGATTAAAGCTCTCTCGGGAAGAATACATTTTTAGGGAGGGATATTTCGATACAAGGAGTGGGTAGAACCTTAGAAGTATATAAATCAGCTTTGGGAATATCAGGAAGAAGTTTTTCCTTTCGTCTCTCCCTGTCCAAAGCAAGCTTTCTTTTTCCATGGAAAAACCATTAGTTGTAATCCTTTTTGAATGTGCTTTTTGAAAAAATGTTTATAGGTAGAAAGGTATTTTTTATCTTCAATTTAAAGTAGATGCTGAAATGGGAGAAAACTTTACCTCACTCTAACAGCAGGGGGCTTTTAGGAAGAAAGGTATTGAATAAAAAACTGAATTAATTTTGATTCAAAATAAAAATGTTTTAATTTAGCATTGCTTTCTTTTAGGATTTAGGAAATGACAGGGAATAGAGTAAGATGTTTTGTTTCTTTGTATTGTAAGACATAAAAGAATGATGTTAGGGGGAGTAAACGAGTTTTTTATGCGGTTAAAAAGCAGCAAAGAGATAGATAGTCATCGTCGCAAAAATATGCCTTAAGAGTATATCTGTCAAATCATTGTAAAAATGATACAACTAAGATTTTCTATTTATTTTCAAGAAATTATTCAAGGGATTTATTTTCAAAACATTATTCGTAAAAAGTTTAATCATCTCCATTTTGTAAAAAAAAGCTGCCCTTTAGTTATTAGTTATTCACAAATATGTTAATTAGAAATAATATATATATAGTCTTCTATTTATTTTAATTAATGTGATATATATATATATATATATATATATAACACATCAATCAATAACTCCCGAGACTAACATTGAAAACAACATTTTTTTTGCAAAATTTTTTTTTATTCATCAACATAACACCTTTTGTTAATCACCTTTTAG
>BMAW01056371.1:1119127-1153040 GCA_019974015.1 Nephila pilipes
AAGGTCAAAAAGATGACTATATATATATATATATAAGTATTTATAAGAAACAAAATGTGTTGTTTTATTATATCTTAGAATTTATATATAAAAAAGTATTAAATCTTGTATTTTTTTTTAATTTTGTTTCACATATTGAAACCACTAGGTCAAAAAGATGACAAGAAATAAATATGCAATTTAAAAAATCTATACTTTTCTTATTATATAAAAAGTTTAAAACTCTGAAACATATGAATCGTATTAACTGCAGAAATTAAAACTAGTCATTATTCGTATTTTTCATGATCATTATATAGCAAAAAAAAATAAGACTTTTCTAAGTCTAGCCATAAAATTTATTAAAACAAAAGATATCTAAAAATGAAAAGAAAATTATCTCAATTTCAGCAATAAAGTCTGCAGTTAATTATCAAATATGCCTAAAATTAGACGTAAGTACTCAAAATGAAAACAACTCTCATCCCAACAAACTAATGGACATAAATAAGCAATCAAAATAAGTGAGTTATCTCAAAATTTCATCGACATTTTTTTTATTTATCTAACGATTAAATAAAGCAAATAAATAAATATTTATTCTCGAATACATATGCCTTCTCGAATTATCCTCTACATCTAAATCAACATACCCATGTTTATTACCGTGAAATTCTACTCGTCAGTAATTTTTAATAACCGAACTGGAATCCCATCGAAGAATTAAATTACAACCACTCATTAGCAATTGCCTTGATATTGTCGTCCGCCTCTGTGATTCCGATTACACTTGGTACACTTGAAGCAGAATAAATGATATTAAGGGGCCTCGAAAGCTCGATTCTGGGAATACGCCTTGTCATTAAAGTGTAATGGCCTAATATTCTGTTCCAATGGCTGCATTATTGAATCATGTTTTACAACGATTATTTTTGCACGAACTTTCGCCTTCTTTTAGTATTTTTTCTCCATCGAATTAGGAAACGAGTCGATGAAAAAAAAATCGAAAGCAGCTCTCAAGAATTAATAGTTAAGAAGAAAAATTAAGTTTTTTTTTTAATACAGATATTTGGAAACCATTTTTTCCCTAGATTTCTCAGAGTTTATAACTGTGTTTATTTCATTACGATCTTATTGGAAATTAGTATTAATTAAGAGAGGATGTATCGTAAAATTTTAATTATTACCAAGAAATATTTGGATAAAATTATTCCGCATATGAATTGATTCTTGTGTACATAATACTTCAAACTATATATATTATTGCTGATTTGTTCAGTTTAAGGAAACTATAGCTTGAAATAACCTGAAATATAGTAAAATTTTCAATATTACCCCGGAGTATCGTAAAATCAAATCAAATAATCAAGATAGAAATTTAATTTTTATTTCTTATTCTTAATAAACTTCATTACATAGTTACCCTGCAGAGTTATACATTTTTCCCAGGTTGTTTTGATCCTTTGAAAGCAGTTATTGTAGAATTCAGCAGAAGGAACTCTATCTTCTTCACATGACATAGTACATCAATTTATGGCTTTCTGAAAAATCAAACAAATCAACACCATTAGCAATAATTTGCAGCATTTTGTACGTAAGTATCAAAAAATATTCAGAATAAATCTTTCCCAGATATTTCGACTATTTCTTAATAATAAATAAAGGTTTATGAACCCCTCGAATTATTTCCGATTTCATTGCATTGAAAAAAGAAAATGTTTGCTATCAGTCTGAAAACTCAGTACTAATTAAATTCAAATATGGAACTTACTCTTAATTCAATATTGTTATCCAAAATGAAAAAAGAATTTTCAATTATATTAACTATATTTAAAAACTTTTTAATTTTATTTTTTTGATTATACAGTTAAATCCTTTGTGTCAACAAAGAAATTTTTTATTATTGAAAATAATGATATTTTCTAATACCCTGAAAACTATTACTTCATACGATTATTTGCTTTTTTTGGTATCAAACAAAAGAAGCAGTACACTACAATTAGTTTAAATCTGCTCTACAAATGACATTCTTAAAACATTAAAAATAATTTAAAATCTGAAATTTTCTGAAATATAGTTTAAAAACTGTTCATAATTACCTCGAATTAGAATATATCTGATTAAATATTTTTTTTTAAAAAAAAAAAATTTATAAATGTTAGTTTTTATTGCTGGGTTTTCTTAATTTTAATTGTAAGGTCTTATCTATTATTTGCAAATCTTTCTCACTTTCAAACTTGTGTTAACATTCATATTATTTAAAATTCAAAATTTCGTTCATAATACTAGGGTGGTTCATAAAGTACTTAAGTTAAGGAAAGTGGAATATTAAGAATGGGAAATGTGTGAGTGTAAAAACTCACTATAAAAGTGTCGATGGGTCTTTTTCTCCTTTTCATACAAGAACATGAGTGTGACACCATCCGCCTCCAAAAAAATTGCCGCTTTATCTTTCCTGTCGATGAGACCGTCTTCGCCTTCCTTAGAACAATTTCACTGGAAGCAATAGTGATTTGATTGTTGTTAGATTTCCTATCTATATGTATGTGTGTGTATGTATGTATATTTGTATATATATATATATATATATATATATTGTAAGACATCCAGGACTCATCGATGATGACAAATCGACGTGGCAGCAATTAAATTTTAATTTGACTGTGACTGGCTACCTATATAAAACTAACTGAATCAGTGTCAAATTTTTTTTGGTACCATACAATGTATGACAATACAAAATGGTGGAACTTGTCTTAGCAATCCTATGTGTAAGGAAAAACATGTACGTTTTGAAACACCTACGTTCATATTACTCAACGAATTGGAATCACCTATGAGACATTGCATTATTACAACATGTTAACTTAAAAAATAATATAATATGGTGCATTAGAACTAAATTGGTACTATCTGTAATAAGAGATTCATTTCTTATTAACTGATATTTCTGGATAACATTTTATTATCATTACAGAAGCTCAAAAAACATGCATTCCACTTCAATCTGCATATTGAAAAATCACATCCTATACATCAATGAATTTTTCATTGTAATTTTGGAGTTTATATAGACATGCATTTACATCTCGAAAATTAAAAAAAAGAGTAACTGCTAATTAAAATCAATTAATAAAATAGTTTTGATCCTTAGCATGACATTAAAGGAAAAATACTGCTTAATGCTAAAAGGTAAAAAGTAACTTAAGTGGCCGTGGTAACCTAGTGGTCATGGTGGCGAATTCGTACTTTGCTCTGTTTCTGTCGAATCGTTGGTTCGAGTTTTGATACCAATAAAGTCCCACCATATCATTGCTAATGATGATAATAATAATAATAGCATCAACTTAAGTGATTATAATAAGATATTTTAAGTATTATTATTATAACTATTATCACATCATCATTTCTAATGGTAATAATAAGATAATTATTATTATTGAATATTCAGAGAAGTTTTAATAAAGTTTTCACGTTCATCATTTAAGTCTTTGACAGATTGTGTGACTAGTTATACACTCTTTACTTTCTAGACACCTTCAGCTTATTTCTAAGTTTACCCAAAAAACAAGAGACTTCTAAGTAACTCTTCATCTAAAGAAAGTGACAGGACATTGTGTAACCGAGGCAAATACTTGAACTGACGAAGCTTACTAGAAAGGCCAAAATTAGTAAGTAATTCGATGGATGAATAAAACTAATAGTAAAATAGTTAGATGGCGAAAAATCTTTCTATCATCACTTAGTAAAAATGACTGTAAAACATTATTTTAAAAAATAATATTTCACAGTCGTTTTTACTAAGCTACTAAGTTTTTACTGAAAAAATCTTGGATCCTTGTAACGATACAAACATTGATTTTTTTCCAAGAAATAAATTTTTATTCCATTCATTCGTATAAATGGGCTTTTATCTATTGCTTTTAGGTATTAAAACAAGGATCCTTTCTCTTAAGCATTCAATCACAACTGTAATCCCCAAATATCAATGTTTTATCCAGCCTTAATAGTCACAGATATATTCTTTTTTTTTTCCATCTATTTTGAGCATTATTATTGTCATTATTATTTTTTGAGTGAAGCATTATTAATCTGGGACTGAGAAGCAATACGAGATCAATTGGCGACGGAACTCGAAATTTTGAACTGGGTCAAGTGAAGAGGTTGACACCTGAGCTGGAACTTCCCTCTCCAAATTTCCCCAAGGAGCTTACCTTCTTCAGGTAAGTACGACCATCATGACACCGAGACACTCCAGTGATATTTTTCTCTCCAGTGGGATTTAATGTCTTTAGTAAATAGGAATGACGTGAACAAGGATTACCCTAGCAATCCTTCTATATTTCGAACCTTCTTGTCGACTTTTTCCCCCATCTCTTAAAATGTCTTTATCAGAGTTATACATTGTTTGACGCAGAGTAGCCACATCTGTCTCTTGCGCCATTTAGTTTCACCAATACTTCCTCACACTGTCCAAATATCCACATGACGCCTTCGGGAACGCATGGAAATAGACAGATTCAACGTGCATCATCCGTGATGCGTGGTGTTCTTTAATAGCATTGGGACTCGAACACACGACTCGACAAAATAACGCAGGCCACCACCACTGAACTACCACGGCCATCATTATTCTAGAAAGCATTGACAATGAAAATAATTAAATCGACATAAGTGTAGATAGAAGGTAATATGTTTGACTTGAAATTATACTTAACATGTATATAAGTGTGCTTGTTTACTTGAACCAAACTAAGTGAGTTATTTATCAGCTAATTACAAATACTTACAAAACCTAAGTCATTATAGAAAATATATAAAAATAGTTATTTTCGTTTTCTTAATTAGATTCTTAAGAGCTAAACATACTTGTTGAAATGTTTGCCATATAAAACCCATAATCAATTGCATGTTGAAGATTTATAACTGTAAAACAACTTATATTTACATAAAAGTCCTATTTTAATGCAGTTTTCAATTAATATATGTGCTATAGCTAATTTTGAAATATATATATATATATATATATATAATGTATTTGAATTTTAAAATAGAAAGGTGGATTACAATTAAAGATCTAAGACTTGCTATAGAGGATTTGCAGAAGGATTTTGTTGTCGTTTATATAGATAAAGTTCCTGAAAATTATGTAATTTTATGCAAATTTTACTAATTTTTATTTTTTTAAAAATTTACTCAATAATCGTATTTCTGGATATTATAAAAGATTGAATTTAATTTTTACAAATATTAAATATTCATATATTTTTAACGCCAAAATTTCACAATATTCTTGTCAAATTTCGAAGTATTATAAATGGCTATAATATCTATATCACCAAATATGGCAAACTTTTATAATCTGTTCTTCAAAAGTCTTTTGATAATCTTAAAAAAACTGCTATAAATAAAAACAACTTCGAAATTGTGAAAATATGAGGGAAAGAGAAGTGTTCTGTATACATGGTTACGATTTTAAAGACCATTTTAACTCAATTCATATTGAAGATTTAGTTCGAGTTCTTTTACTAAGAGAATTTCGTAGTTTTTGGTCAAAATCTTTATAAGTAAATTAAAGGTCTGCCTGAAATTGCTAGTAATTGCCTAGCCAACCTTTATTTACATTTTTATGAAGTACAACACATTGATAATGATTCTTACTTTCTTTATCGTTACATAGATGACTTAAAAATTTTGTGTAAAACTAACGAATTTAAACCAGATATTTCATTTTGCCCCGATTACCTCAAAATATTAAAAACTAATTTTAATTCTAATGGAGTAGAATTTTTCGATCTTGATTTGAAAATCGTTGTTAATAGACTAATTAGTAATATATATGATAAAAGAGAGGGATCCAAATTCCGTGCAATTAAAATTCCTTTTTGGAGAACTGAGACTTGCATATATCTATTTATAGGAAAAGTTCATTAATTTTTTACTAAGTAATAAGAAACTAACCACACATAAAATAGACAAGTTAAATAATGTTAAAAAATTCTTCAGCAACACAAATATGTTAAACGTCTTTGTGAATCGTAACTCATTTTCAAATCCACTCCACAACACTATGTCCACAAAGACGGCTTGTTTTAGCGGTCTATCCTTGAAGAATTCATTTTATTTTCACAGTTTATAATTTTTACACATTCTTTGAACAATTTTACTCTTTTCAAATCAACTAATTACCAACCAATAGTATGCAAAGTATATTTTATTACCAACTAACTAATAACCAAACAACAGCTTGCATCTTTTTTTGAATTTATAATGAAAACGTGTTTTTTTTTTTTTTTTTCATATTGAATGTCTGATATCTATCTTGAAGCATTTCGTTTGCTTGAAGATTGTTTTACCTGTTATCTCCCATTTTTGAATCTTCATTTCTTTCAGATTTCTGTAAGTAATTTTTATGTTATTAATTCCTTGCTAATTTTTAGAATGATAAATTTTATTCTTGTATTTTTGTATCATTGAGTTCATGTGTACTTTGAATTTTCCAATCAAGCCTACCAAGTAGCAAAGGGGAAATATTTGTACCATCAAATCGAATAAGCGAGGTTAAACAAAGTTTTACCTCGCGCTTATTCGTCCTCTTGCCTGAAATTGGTTTAGGACTTGCTGGGTTCCATTCTTTCGTTTATTTTTTAAATTTGTTTCTACATTTTTTTCTTTATCTTTTTAAATATTTTATAAATCATTTTTTCATAATTTTTCAGTGTATATATATATTACTGTTGGTATTCTCAGGGATACATCAAACCTGTTTAAAATATTTAATACTCATGGTCTAGACAACATGCAACAACCCTCAAACTTATTCTCTTTTGATAATACGCCGAAAAGCAGTAATGGAGAGGAA
Organism: Nephila pilipes; assembly: GCA_019974015.1. Lineage (NCBI taxonomy): Eukaryota > Metazoa > Arthropoda > Arachnida > Araneae > Nephilidae > Nephila > Nephila pilipes. The sequence goes on from BMAW01056371.1 coordinate 1,125,969, forward strand.
TCGAACTGCGTTTTGTAGGCTTCCACATATATAGTTACATTGGCATATATGCGCCTCCTAAACATGTACAAGGAAGGAGCGCTGTGGTGCACTTGAAAAGATGACTAACTTTTAAGACGTAAACCTATTAAATTTCCCACACGTAATTCAAATAGGTATTCCAAAGGAAAGGGAAAATCCCCTTTTTAATCCTACAAGAGAATCGAAACTGAAAACCCACGGTCGTGATTGAAAAACTATCCCGGTGCTAGAGAAATCTAACAAAAATTCCCTAAGACCTTAATTCCACTAAATCTTCTTAACACACACATGTATGTATGTATGTATATATATATATATATATATATATATATATATATATATATATATAAAGTTATTTATAAAAGTTTTTGTTTTTAAATAAAAATAAGGATTAATTAAAAAAAAACAGACCATGATCTGCGATTCACTGAATTATGTAAAACTAGATACATTTACTATAATTTGTGTTTTCTGCATGACGATTTAAAACAATTAACCAAATTTATCAATTGAAATAGTTTTGATGATTTAATGCAGTGCTTGATTTTTGATGCACTTTCTTAAAGCTAAAACTTCTATTTAGGATATTTAGTGAGTTGTACTTAATTGTGAATCAATACTTGAACATAATCTTATTTTTTTAAAATTTTTACAACCATTTCTATATGATCTACATTCAAGCATGTATTATTACATATGAGAAAGTTAAGATCATATCTAATAACTTACATTTGTATTAAGAATAGTAATATGCGCATTAAAACTGAAGATACATTGCAATTAAAATGTTTCTTTATTTTAAAAATGTAGACTAGTAGCTGAAAAGAAAATAAATTCCATCTTACTATTTATTAATACAAATTCACTTCTTATGATTGATTTTATTAACGTCGTACTAGAAGTAACACGAGGGCTGCTGGCAAAGGACCTCGCAATTTTAAACTTCGGTTAAATGACGAGAACGACACCTGGGATGGAACCCATCTCTCCAAACTCCTCCCCGACGCCATCGTGAGGATTTAGAGCCTTGACAGATGTAACTTGCATCAGCTCCGGCTACATGGTGGGTCTTTAGTCGCATCAAGGATCGAATCCACGGGTCGAAGAAAACCACCGCCTCGACTGTGACCACTAGGCTTCCGTGGCCACATTCTTGTGTAAACAGTCAGCTATTTTTAGGAGTTCTTATAAAAATCATAAATTCGAAAATAAAAGAAATAATCCCAACATTTTTCTTACTGAAGAATTTTATTCATAAAGAAAATCTAAGAAATATTACATTGAAAGTAAATATATCATTTGCATTATTTTATACACAAAGCATATAACAAAAATAAAACTTTCTTATTGTTATTCAAACAGTAATAATTTTAAGTTTCAAAGTTTGGCAAAATTTTGAAAATTGGGGTAGAACTTTCTCGATAGCATCATTGCTTCACTAGAATAAAATTACATTCTGTCGAAAATGGTTTAAGGAACAAAGTAATAGTAAAAAACAGTCAAATGAAAAAGAAAAACCTATATAAATGTATAGAAATGATGGATGGGTTTTTATAGTTTGCAGATAGATGATAATGGGCAGTAGATTTGCCGATAGATTGTGAAATGTTTGTTATCGAGATACTAGGAAAGGTTTGAAAAGCTCAAAATTATTCACTTAATCACGAAAGTATGAAAATAAACTGCACCGTACTGTGGCAGGTGTTTGAATCCACGATCATTGTGTTAAGCGACGTTTTCAAGTAAAACAAACATATAACCCTTTAAACTACACGAGACAGATAAACGGGAAGGAATATTTGGAAAGCAGCCAGGTTTTAACCATGATAAACGCTAGACATATCCGTTACTGGTACTTTACAAGGAAAAAAGGGACGCGCGAAACACAGCTTGTGAAATCACTAATGCCATAATGAGTTTCAGATGTTAACGAGGCTTTATCCAAAATAAACCACTCCGGCGTTATTTCAGCGTTTGTCTTTTTAAGGCTCGAAAAGCGTTGTTAAATATCGAGTAAGAGAGGCATTGCATCGGCCATCATAAATCAAGCTGCATTTCACGTCTTCAGTAAGAAAAAAGACAGAGAAAGAACAAATAAAATTACCTTTCGTTAACTTAATAGCTGCCCGAAAATATTGCTTACGTTTTCCGTTTTAACGACTAGGAAGCTATCCAGTTTTAAAGGATCATTAAACACTGCCGTTAAAGCGACGTATCTGAAGTTAAGCTTGCAGGTACCCAAGAAACCGAGTAGTTTATTGTTATGGGACCCAAATTAAACAGTAAAGGATTCTTTAAATAAAATAATGCTTGAGAATCCTAAAATTTTATTTTCTTGAAGTTCCGATTTCTTTTATTCTTAAAAAAGCGCATAATTTCTAATCAAATACTCCTTCCAATTTTCTGATAAAAATAAATTTAACGAAGCAACGATGGTGTTTAAATTGAGTTTTACAAGTGATTAGACAATTATTGCTGAATTTATGCATGCATTATTAAAAACGGGGACTTCAAAGAAATTATGTATCGAATATATTATAGTTAACATATCAGGTTGTGTAATGCTATTTGGATGGACTTGAATTGCTTACGTGTGTCTATGTTTCTTCGATCCGAGTAATAACTGAGTAGTGTAACATAATCGACAAATATCAAATAATCTCTTTTGTTTTTCCAGTTGATTAATAATGTAAATATTTTGATTTATTGAATTCTCATACTTCAAATACTTTAATAAATTACATTTAATAATGAAATCATAAGTGCTTCAAAACCACTAATCGCATTTGTTCTTTGTAAATAGTTGCGCGAATTAGCAGCCGGTGGGGAGGGTTCGAGGACTGATGCCACTAAAGACCTGCTGTGTAGCGGGGCACATTAAATCTGTCGATGATTTAAGTGCTCCCTTGGCATGGTGTAAAAGTTTGGAGAAAGAAGTTTCAGCTCAGGTGTTGTCCCCAGAACTTGACAAAGGTTCAAAATGACAAGGAACATTGCCAATATTCCTCGTTTTGCTTCAGAGTGCGACGTTACTAAACAATCTATCAATCAATTTTAGTAAAAAAGGTATTTATAAAAATGTATAGAGTAAAAAATGCATACTAAGAAAAATTAACAATAAACCTGATCATCGTAATTTATCGTTATAATTAAGATTATTTCCTAAGAATCATTGAATAACGCACTCATTAATGTACATGAATTCGCAAAATTATTTTGCTGTTACATAAAATCATTTTCATACCTGATAATTAAAGTTTGTCTAATCTAACTAACTTAAATAAAGTACAATAAATTTGATTAAAATGTGTTTAGCCAATTGAATCAAATATCTAACTACTTTACCTAAGAAATTAATCAATTTAGTAAAAAATGTTTTAAGATATAATTTGTGGCCTTTTCTAACGTTCAAATACATTTCAATTGTTCTAAAGCGATGGCTAAATATTATATATATATAATTATATGTATTACTATATTTGTTCAAAGTAATAATCAGTAAGAGAAGCGTTGTTATAGATGTAAAAAATTCCATTACAAGTTATTTCAGCGTTTTAATTTCTTAAAAGTAGTATTTAATGGTATTGTGAAAAAAAACCTTTTTGCTGTAATTATAAATGAAGAACATGTGTAAGTTAACTGTTTTTCTTTCAGAATCAAATAAAAAAAATAGAATGCAAGTAAACGATAATACAAGATGAAGACTAAACGTCTACTTGATGCAGTCATACGTATTCTGATTACAGTTGATCCGCTGGCTTACGCTGCCGGCTGACAGCCGGGAGCACATATCAAACCCATTATTATGTACCCGGATCGGAGACGGACTGAGCAGCTGTAGCCCCTTAATGTTTTCTTCTTTTCGTCAATAGATGGGAGATTATTATAGACCATTAGAAAGCTGAGAAATTCATCTATGGAATGGTGGGCAACACATTCTATTTATCTCAATAGATCGCGATCTACAAGCAATTGTTTTTGGTGATGTCTACAGATATTCAGTAGTAAAAATGCCGTACCCTAAGAAATATCTCACTGTGGGGGAGTTTAAATTCTTTTTCTTCTAATTCTCCTAATTTTCTTAAAATTAAATAGTAAATAAAGGGTCGGATATGAGGGAAAAGATTAGAAAGCCATTGGGTTAAGCTTACTTGTAACTAGATCTAATATTAGGTTTACGCTTCAAAAATGCCTTTAGAATGCATTTGTATTCTATAACAAAAAGAATAATCACAAACCAAATGTGTACGTAATAGGCATTCCTTGGCAAAATGGCGTAAGGAATCAGCTATAACATAAATATAACGAATAAATTACCTGAGTAAATCATTCTGATAAATAAGAAAGTCTATAAATAATTTGACGTTTGCCTCTTATAATTTTATTCTAACATTATTGAAGCGATTATTATCTTTTAAAAAGTAGTTTAATTGTCCATTTTGAATGTTTAATTCTGGGTAACCTTTTTTCGGATTCATGAATAAATATGCAAAACGCAACATACATGTGCACATCAAACGATTGATAAATGTCATTTTGAAACTTAACACACACACACACACACACACACACACATATATATATATATATATATATATATATATATATATATAAACAAGTGCATAGATATATTTTTAAAAATCATTAATTTAATTCTCACAATTTCTTCTTTAGCCGCGAAGAATGGAGCGTTTGGACAATGTGTTCTGTCATATTGTGACGTTGGATTGTATCGCTATTTCCTAGTACTAACCATAGGGAGTTTTCTGTTCGAATTGCTTCAAATGAAATCTCTTCCAATAAAAGGAAACTATAGTTTACTTTAGTTTAGTTTTTATTAACTTCGCACTAGAAGCAACACGAAGGCTATTGGCGACGGCCCTCGCAATTTTGAACCACGGTCAAGTGACGAGGACGACACCTGAGCTAGCACCCCCTCTCCTAACATCCACACCACGCTAAAGGGAGGACTTTGGGACCAACAAAAGGAAACTATAAGCAGCGATGAATAAGAGGGAATCAGAGAAGTGGAAGTTAGTTGATGGTAAAACTAGTAAGAGAAACAGAGAGATAATCAATCAAAATGAGCCGTGACATCTCGTTGTTCTTAATTTAAGAAACAGTAAGAGAAATCCTAGAAAAGGCAGAAAGAGTGTCCAAGATTTGAACTCTTGATTTCAGTTCGCTTACTCACTCGAACCCAAATAAATTATAAGACTTGAATTAATTTCGTATGATAAGCATTGGTTTCAAAGCGTTTCGGCAGTTTAACTATAGAGTAAGCAAGATTCCTAACAGAACTTTATATATTCAACAAAATCAATAATTAAATTGGATAGCATGTTATTGAGCTTAAATTTCCTTTCTGTTTTGATTGTGTCATTTAGTGACTATATTATTATACTTATAATGGAAAAAGAATCAAATAATAATCAGCGGGCGTTACAAAATAAGACGAAGTTCTTAAGAATATTTCCATTCTTACAATTTTACAATCCATTCTGTGTTGTACAATGGATTTATATGCAAAAGCTTAAATGTATATCTTAAAATTCTTTGAAAGTCAATTGGTAATAATTATTCCTATTAAAATTTATGAAAAATTCATTGTATCTAATTCGTAAGGCTCAAATAAATGAACTCTGAAGATAAAATTCAAAAACAAGATACGAGAAGAGTAGAAATAGTATTTTGTTCATCTTCAGAACAACATCACATCCAGACATATTGCAAATGTATGAAACGAATGTATCTGCCTTCGTATTGTCTAGTCTCCAAAATCAAAATATTTATGCACAGTAGGAAAATACTTCTGTTACCATAGCACGATGTGAATTTCAAAGGCTTCGAGCAATTGTTTTACTTTTATTCAAACATTCAAGAAAAGCTATTAAAAATTGTATAAATACATACTCAAATAATATAGTAGAAATGTGTGTTATAAGTGCGAGTAAGCAAAATTTTTAAACTAATTTACAACAATGGTTCTGAAACAGTTAAGCGTTCAAAATATTTAAGGTACGTATTTCAATATGTGAGGAGAGTTACAAAAGAAAAAAAAAAACTTCATTAAAATATTTTACCCTGTAATAATTTCTATGAACCGAGAGATATAAGATGCATATCTCTTGCAGTATATGTATATATATATATGTGTGTGTGTGTGTGTGCATATTTCTCACGCACAAAGTGAGGACACGAACTGTGTTATATATAGGAAATTACGTTATACAGAACATGGGTTATCGGATGAATTTGTGCACGTTCAAACATGTCTGTGTAAAACCAGTTTAAACTAGCTTTCAACAAGGAGTAAAAGTGTTACTCTTTCTATACAAACATTTATTTTTTACCTTTTTCAATTTTATTGTTAAATTATAGATATAACTGGTTAAATTAATTTCAAATTAGTAAATTGAAAAACTGAAGGAATTGGTGTATCAAATTGTGTTCCTGTAATGATGAAGAAAATTCATTTCTCGCATTTAATGAACCTGATCATTCTTTGATTTCAAAAGATTAAAATAAAGAGTTTCAAAGAGCAAAGAAACTATAGGAATACATTTTATGAAATTTAAGGCGTTTGAAGCTACTCCCTTCAACAACGCCAGAAGTTAAAACGCCTTATTAACAAGTCTGAAGGAGACGTCACTTTTAGCCAAATGGTAGAAGCGCAGCAAAAAGCGCCCGGTCAACTTTTCTTCTTATCCACTGGCCCAGCATGCAAAAACGCAGCTGCTGGCACTCTTAAGGTTAACAATTCTTTCCCCCTCTACGGGTTCGGAAAGTCACCCAACGCAAAAGTGGTGATTCAAGACTTTGAACTCTAGATGACAGCACTGTCTAGAACTATTGATTGCATATGCCCTCGACGCAAAACGCTTGTCTCTGTGTGTCTTAACTAAGACAACCGCACATAATTCACGACCAGTGATATCAAGGCTCTGGCGCACGTGTCGATGAGACCCGCCACTCAACTAGAGACAGCTGATGACGTCAAATGTATAACTCTTCCACACCGAACTCAAATCAACAGGGAAAGGATGAATATCAATTGCAGTAATACTTGAAAAAGCAACCTTCTATGCAAATACTAATGTTTCTCTTCGTATCATTACGATGATACTGGAGGGGGAGTATGCAGTGACTCTCTTCAACAACAAGTCCAGAAGTTAAAGCGCCTTATCAACTAGCCTGATTGAGACGTCTCTCTTGGCTGGTTGGTAAAAAATCAACATAAAGTAATAGATCAATTTCCCTCTTTTAACCCATTAGTTCAAATTTCGAAACGTCGCCGATACCGAAGGTCAACAACTCTCTTCCCCTCCTCGGGTTCAAAAAATCACTCAACTCCGAACGTTAAAAAAACTCATCATGTAATTCAAAGGAAAAATTAATAATTGTACACCCTAATGTTTTTTCAATCTAAAAATGATTTGGAAAAAAAATTACTTTTAATTAAAGATAAGACAAAAATATGGATTCTTCAAGTGATGAGTACGTACAATCAATATTAATAAGACGGTGTCTTTCGAACTTATCTTTTTTGATACTTTCGATAGTGAAGTGAACATTTTTATTTCAATTGAAAGTTTTAAAAAATATTTTCCTCTTATAATTACATACGAGGAAAATAAATCTTTAAATATAAAGTTGGAAAATATTATTTTTGTAAATGTTACACTCTTTTAAAAAATCTCTCTTTCTCAGTTACAATATTCATACATAAACAACAGGTAAGTGTACATATTTTCTATTCTGTGTAAAAAAGGACAATGTGAAAATGTTACATTTATCTTACGCGTAATACGGGACTGTTTATCACAATATATGAATACCAGTCACAATATTTTCAATGTGTCATTGAAATTTGCTTTAATACAGGAGAGCATTATACGTAATTGCATTGTACTGATAACTAAAGATCGATCAAGATCACTACAACAGTGTACACAAAATTGATTTTGACCAGAACAATGAAAAATTGACAGATTATCACCATTTTCTTTTAACAGAAATCATTTTGAAATCAATTGATGGATATCTCTGCTGACATAAAATCTTTTTATTAAGTTACATAAAAATGTGATCGACTCTAAACTTAATAGTAAAAACATGTATAATATTTTTTCGAGTCAATTTCAAAAAATACATTATTCTAATTATAAAGATTCTGTTATTTTTATACAATTTTCGAGCTATAAATACTATCTTTCATAGCTCGAAAATTTATAATGTATAAACTTTTTAACTTTTAAAATGAATAGTTGACAATAGTCGATTTTTTATAGCATTTACTCGAAACATGCTACAGATAAAATGTTATATACATTTATTTCTAAATTTTTTGTTCGTATATATATTTACATTTGCTTAGAACAGATTCAGTACGAACATTCTTTTTATGTTTCACTCTGAATTGGCATTTTTAATATTTTATCCCTCTAACCTTCTTCAGAAGTACATAACCCTCTGAGTGAACTGTGAGATAATGAATTTTGTTATAAAATTAATATATACATATACTTCTAGTGTCAACTAAATAAAACTAGTTTTGTTAATGTCTCTCAATGATGTTAATATCTCTGACATAAAAGCATATAAAGGATGTTACATATTTTTATGTCTTAGGAATATTAATAATTTCATATACTCTGAAGTAAGCCTCGGAGGATCATTTTACGAAGTACTATAAAGCAATGAAAATAGTATATCCACGTATTTCTAAAGAAAACTTCCTCGCTACATAATCTTTTATAAACTTAAGAGTTAAATTCAGAGACTTTCATACTAATGACCTTAATTGCATTTTAACTAGTAAAACTTTTAACTAGTAACAAACTAGTAAATTTAGTATTGATTTCTATGGAAATATGATAATAATGAATTTAACTTTGTAGCAATTAATAATGGGGCGTTATTTGATAGAATATTAAAAATATCTGAATGTTCCATGGTCTCTCAAGGGTTATAGAATTATAGAAGGTAAAAATTTCCAAATTTTAAACAAGGTCATGTGAGTATGTATGTGAGGCTTCAGATCCCCAGTACCTAATCCTCCCATCTTCCAATCTAGCAGTATTTCGAGCAAGGAATTTAAAAACTACTTGAAATATATATTCACAAAAATATTCCAAATACTATCACACTAATAAATCACTAAATGTAATTTTTGGTATGCCACCGTTTCATTTCACTATTTAAAAACTATAAGATTTCAGATTTGGAAAAAAATATAATAATAATTACCAGTGAATTTGAATGTACTGTCTTTTTTTCTGTAACCAGTAAATTGGTTTAATTTTCCAACAAAACCCGTAAATTACTGAGAATTCTTACAGCCATGAATATACAATATCAGTTCAAAATAATAAAACGTCTAATTTGATATTTATATGCTATGACAAAAATAATCGAAAATAAATTGTATTCTGAATATTTACATATATATATATATATATATATATATATATATATATGTGTGTGTGTGTGTGTGTGTGTGATAAATCCGCGTTATACTTTTAGTTTAAATCTTATTTAAATTTAGTAATTATAAGTCGAATTCAAATTCATACCAACCAACCTTCGGGCATAGGAATCCTACAATTTTATTTATAAACGTTTCCAATACTTTTGATATGACGTCAGAGTCTACTCGTAATAAACACTCGTGTTTGGTTACCTACTTCGCTTTTTTGGTTCTGTTCTCACCATGTAATACACACTACTTTAGCTTCCCTTAATAAAATACAATTTCCATGTTTAACACGTGAATTTGTCAATATAGGGAAATATGCTAGTCATCCTCGATAAAATACTTGAAGAAATTCTTCAAATTAAACCGTTTCTTCCGAGTATTTTCTGAGAGAGAGAGAGGGAGAGGCAACAATTATCAATAATTCAGGAGACGCAGCTTCGCCGTTCAATTACATCACAAGCGCAGAAGAATGGAGAATGTTTCCTTGCTTTCACTTTTATAGAAGGTATTTCTTCTGTGTACATGGTAACTCACATGGTATAAGATGTAGGGATTCTAAGGGACTTAAAAGGCCTCAAAAAGCTTTGTAGGGATTAGTCCTAAGGTCATTTTATCGTGAGAACTGCACATTCAATATATTTTTATGCGCGCGTGATTGATTAAATTTAAGGTTAATTTTTAATTGTATCAGAAAATAAGAGTGAACTCTTTACTTTTGAGTTCGAGAATGGGAAAAATTAGAAATTAAATTATTTTTAATAAAATAATTTCAAATTAAAGTTGAAACAATCTTCCCACACACATCTACATATATGATTCTTTTCATCCTCCACTTCATTTGTAAAAAATATGTCTTTCTACTCTCATACCAGCATTTTCTTTAGATGAAACTCTTACACATTTTAATGTATCTTCTCTACATGATCCTAAGCTCCGAGTACTTCATCTTATAATATTTTGAATTCATTGCATTTTATACCATATTCTAAGTAATGAATTGATTTATTACATCTTTAGCGAACTGCACTGGAACAGATTCATTGATTGAGTTCTACGTATTGGATAGTCATTTTTAATTTTATTTTACATCGAAGTCTCTGAAGTATGGAGAATATTTAATAAGTGCATATTATTTTTCTTTTTTATAAAACAGATAGTATGGGTTTTACTCAGATTATATATTAATTCTGAATATTTTATTTTGTTGAAAGTTAGTTGATGCCTAATTATTCTTGGATGCCATATATTTTCTCTTTCTTTTATACACTCACATAAACATGCATATAACTCAGCATTATTTTGAGTTATATACACTCACGTATGTGCTCACACACACACATATATATATAATATATATATATATATATATATATATGTATATAAAGTTAATAAATCTTGTAAAGATTAACATTACCTATTCAGACAATTTAAACTGAACTCTACTATTAACAAACTTTAACAATTATAGAATATAAGGATTATTCATTATTACAAGTATTATAATGAACCGCAATATTACGTGTCGGCAATTTCCAATATACTCATATCCATTATAGTACTTATTACATTAACTATTTTAAGCTGAATATATTCCCTAAGTAAGAAAGTATAATGGGAAATGGGGAAACTTATACCGAGGACTAACGGTTATTAAATTCCCCTACTTATAACATTTAATTCTCTCTAAAATTTTATAAAAAAGAATAAAGCTAAAGAACATTAGAAAGTTTAGATTAATAAAGCGTCTTTTGCGTAATTAAATGTTGGTACTAAATTCAAAAGCAGCTAATTTCACATTCGAATATTGAGAAATGTTTTGAAAAGTTTCGAGTTAAAACGAAATTAATATTAGGTTGAAATTAGTTTATTTATTGACTGAAATGATAGTAAATGAATATAAAAATATTTCTTGTTTTTTGAAAACTGTATCACATTGTATAAAGAAATACTAATAATTCATTTATTTTTCGAGATTAAATTTATCTGGATAATCAGAACACACACAAAAAAAATCAAATTAATATAAACTATCATCTAATCTAATTATTAATAACATTTTAAAGATATAAAATACTTATCTGTAAAATGTATGCAAATTATAAGAAATTAATGTATTATGATAACATATAAAGTCACATATTTTATTCTAGCACGGTGCATAAAATCAATATTTATACATAGAAATCAATTTATTTTTAGTAATCAAGTTAATTCTTAGTTGTTTACAAAGTTTTACCACTTCAATTCATCCAAATCATTCATAATTGCTTATTAATTTTAATGTGATGTTTGTGAAAATGAGCCTTTTTAAAATTTTCATGCAATAGTTCATTTATTTGGTTTTAAAATCATTGCTAAAAGACATTTTAAAATGCATTTAAGTAACATATTATCATTATTATCATTCAGCTGGAAAATTCGCAACTTTACATGATTTATGGATGAATACTTTATTCATATTTTGTTATTATTATAATTAATTATATTTTATGAAGAATCAATACAAATCTTAAATAAAAAAAAATGCACTTTAAATAATTAGCATCGGCAGTTATGAAATGAAATGTAAAGAAGATGAGGCATCGATTTTCACTTAATACAAATGACAATCATGTTTAAATCAATATCTTAAGAATGTTCGCGAATCAAATGAAGAACAGCAATTCCAAACACCCCTCCCTTCTAATTTCTTGGAAAAGACAGCGCTCCGTTATTAAACTTTCAACTTTCTTATCTCCAACACATGTTAATAACGCGATCCTTAATATCATAGTAAATCAACTCCGCATTATAAACGAGCCTACGTCCAGTCATTTTAATAACACAGCCGGCCGTTGCATTTCGTTTGTGTGTTCTGACAATGGGTGTCATGTCGCTTTACAAATGGCAAATGGGAGACTGTTACAACGCGTACGTCATAACTTGTGCCAGATTAGCATCTCTACTAAGGCTCATTAGAGAGAGAAATACGAACGGCACTAATTACTACATTCACCACAATGTCGATAGCATTAACATTGAGCACCCGATATTAGCGCAGCTATACTTCATTAGAAGCACTGCGTTTGACAAGGATTTGAAATCTGGTCGGAATAAATAATATCTTTATCGTTTAAAAGCCGAGCAGACAGGAATCGTTAGAATTTTGAGAGGGAGTACATTTATGCAAGGCCTGTATTCAATTTGAGCTAGTATTTCGCCTTTTGCGTCGAGCTGCTTGGCACTATCGAGTTACAAGTGGAAAGACGCAGCTGTGGGAGTTTGTTGAGGAGCACAGACTTAACGAACGAAAATTCGTTTAGAAGCATCGACGGAGTTTGTAATTTTCTCGACTTGTTAGCGAAACTGTTCGTCGGACATTCGTGCTTATCTTCTGTGAACATGCTGCTTTGGAGTGAGTTATTTGCTTTTAAGGTATCATTAATGTAGCTACGCTACAGGATATGCTTGTGGTTGAATCAAATAAAGGACCACTTCGAGTGCGTGGTATTATGTCGGGTAATTGAAGTGTCGCCGTTAGGCCACTTTCCTTTCCATTTGGATTGGAAAGGGCTGAAGGAAAGGTGATTTGTGGGCATCTCATGCGTGTAATTATTCCCGTTTCCTTAGACGTCAATTGTAAGGCTGCAAATTAAATGCACATTAAATAACGCTATGTATGAAGTTAAGGTTTTAGATTCCATCTCTATCTTTTCATGAAAAGAGTAGGATCCAGAACTTTCGGAAGTAGGATTGTCTTTAAATGAAATATGAAAGTAATGGATAAATACAAGCGTGTCTACAAAGATAAATATGTAATATATTAAAAAAAATACTATAGAATAAAAAATCAGGGTAAAATAAGCAATTAATATAATAGAACAGAAAAGCAAAGTTATAGAATAGTAAAGAAAAATAATATCGGAAGATAGAATAAAAGGAAATTTACAAATTTTATAAGACGCGATTTTTCCGCGAGAGGATAATAAAAACATGCGCAAACTTTTTAAACATTAGCTTAAAAAGCTATATTTCGCCCACCTATCTCAGTGGTTAGTATAAAACTGAGAAATTATGTTTATTCACTTAAGTTGTTAAATTTAATCCTGAACATAAAAACTTTATGAAGTAACTCAAGTTTACTTTTAGTTATTTTCACCTGATAGTGAAGTAACTCGAATTTGAGCGACATGAAAAAAGAATGACTAAAAAAATGTTACATAAAAGCAAAATGAAAGAGATAACAGTGCGTGTCTTTACCACATTTGCATTTAATACCTTTATTTAATTTAATACATATGGTGAAAAAAAATTACATTCCGTGCAAATGTTAATTTCACACGAGACTTAGGAAAGGAGTTATGTTAAAAGAAAATGAAAACGTTTTCTAAGGAATCTTCACGATAAAAATATAAGAATAAGAAAATACTAAAATTTTTATCAAAAGTTTTATTCGTTTCTTACGGTATGGGAACACATTAAACCTTATAAGCTATAAAAATTACACCACATAGGCATGAAATATTTAGAAGTTTTGTTTTATTTCCCTAGTTATTTTTTTGTCGACTACTTCGAAGAAGTACTTTAATCTATAACAATGTAAGAAATTCTGAATTAAATATTAGTAATTACTAATCACTCAATTATAATTTGTGAGTTATATAGATGAAATATGCTGAAATTATATGCATCAAGGCTTTTGTCTTTCTCCATATGTTATAACATACTGTCCCACTTGATTTGAATCTTATAATATAATACTTTTCTTTTACTTATAATTAAAATATGCATTGATCCTAAAATTGTTTACTTCTGTAAATCGAGAATAAATACCTTTTCAAAAATATTTTAAGTTATATTTCTTTAGCCTTTTTATACCCTTCCTAACTTGAATAGGTCTAATTGACCAATTTACATAATTTATTTCATGTTAGCTCCCATGCAATTTATCCAGTACATCCCTTTTTTTACTGAATATTTTTCAAACAGATAATTTTGCTCAATTGGAGAATTTTTCAGCCTTATATAACTTTCTTACCATTAAAAAATAAATGAGTAAAAGGAAAGAAATTTCCTCTTATTTGATTGGATCTAATTCACACATACGAGTATCACTGATATGCATAGAAACACATGAAAATAGATTTAGTATTTTTGGATGGTCTGTTTTTTGAGTAACGCCTGGTAGATAGGACACAAACATTGTTCTAATACATTGTTTATACTCATACATTGTTCTAATTAGATGATGCCATTTTATTTTGTATATGGCTCGCTCATAGTGAGCATGGTCTTACTACAGATGAGATCGGAAAAATTTTGTGAGAACTCACTGATCAATCTCATGAAGAAAATGATGATCATTTGAATGAAATAAAAGAATATGATTAGACAATTAGAAAATATAAATTTCCGATATAGAAGAAACCGGTGCGATCTGCTTCTTCCTTCTTTTGTCGTAACAAAACTGAATGATATAAATTCCTCCCAGCTACACCAAAAGAATGGTATGTACGAGTTTATAATTCCAATCTGTTCCTATTTGATATTAATTATATTTATTCTTGTTTATTTTACTATTTTTGATATTTCGTCACTTCTCTCCTTATTTTACAGACATCTATTTTAAGATGAAAAAATATCCCAGTAACAATAAAGATGAAACTGCAATTGCAGTAGGTTAAGAGCCAAAATATAGGATACCTAAAAGAGGAAAGTACAATTGAATAAGTTCAGAAAAGAGATTGAATAACACAAGAAATATCTGTCTCATGCTAGATTTTGTATGTAAATGTGTATAATAAATACTGAATGCCATATAAGTTATATCAAGATTAATGTAAGTAAAGCAAAATGTGATGAATTGGAACAAAATTTCTCTTTTACTTTCTAAGCTTTTAAATTCTTAACATTGCTTTTACAAATAAGGATTTGGAGGGGTGAGGTAAGGAAGATGAAATGTTAAAGGGAGTTTTTAAAGATATATAATTTATTGTTTTTAATAATATACAAAAATTAAACGAAATAAAGCAATCTAAACATTTTTGTCACAACAAGAATAAATAAAGTTCACACCAAGTCTAATAAACCTATACAGGAGATTCATAACTTTGTTCAACAGGGTAAAATATTTAATCAATGTAAATTTTCTACCGTGATTTTTTTTTACTTCAAGGAAATTTCCTTTTAAGTACTTCACTAATTAATCAAATATTTTGACATAAACTTTCATTTTTGCATTTATAATGGTAGAAAACAATTATGAACTCTCTTTGTTATTCTTTTCTTCTTGAGGCATGAAAATAATCCTCACATTTGAACATTTAAAAACTTTTTTTCAATAAAAATTGTTACCATTTAAATAAAAAATACTAACCCTTAAATAAAAAATAAAAATTGTTTTATTTTTTCTATTAGGAAACTTCTTACTATGGCAGATAAGTCAAGTTATCGACATATTTAAAAATGCTTTTTATTAATGCTCAACACTTACTTATTGATTTCTTTTCAAATTCCTTTCTTTAACGAGAAAACTTTCCCAATCCTTTTACTTCACATGGAGTATCGAGTTATGCTACCTCATATAAACAACTTCTTTCTTTTCTATTAAATACATCTTCTTCTCTCCTAAAAATTTTAATTAGGAAATCATCTCAAACCTCCCTTCCCAAAGTACAGTCTTCATTGTATTATAATAGGGCATCAAAGCCTCTTTTCAATCCATGGCTAGACGCAGACAAAAAGGCAATGTTATCTTGCTCAGTGCTTATCGATGTACTTTCCTACTCATTTTTCCTGTCAGGAGGATGAAGCTCCTTATCCAATCAAAAGACACAAGACAGTGATACCAGCTATTAATTACTTCGGTGACAGTAAGGGTTAAGGTATCGATTGCATGCTCTGACCTCTGTGATTGACCAGCTCATACTAGTTGGTAAGGAACTTGACAACTATTCGTGATAAACGATTTTCACTTCCGAAGATGACTGTCAAGCTTTCTTTTTAGGACTCTTGCTTCCCAAAAGGAGGTATACAGGCATTTTTATCTTTAAAGTATGTTTCATTATCGCGAATAAAGGGAGTGCGAGCGGGGAAACTTCATTGAAAGTAAGTTTATTGAAATAAAATAGTGAATCACAAGAGATTTGTCTAAGGAATTTAGATAATTGACAATATATAATTTCTGCCTTGATTAAATTACATATAATAATAATCCGAAAAGGAGATATGCCTGTGTATGTTTATTTTATAGCTATTTTGTTTTATTCTCTTATGCTATTATTACCCATTTAAAGACGAAATTCTCTTATAAAAGAATTTTCTACTGGTATATATCTTATATAACAATAACTACTCATACATCTTTGTATCATACATTTTTTTTGTTTAAAATGACTATTTCAAGCCTTATTTAATTTGTATGCTCCCATTTTAAAACAGTATCATCGTAAAATTCTGTTAAATAGGTAACATAAAAATCCAGGGTAGTGGACTGATAATTATTAAATTTATAATACAAAAGGAAAACAGTTTAATTCAAAAGACACTGAATTTATTCTTTAAGTTTATTATAAAGTGATTTGATTTTTTCCCCCTAAAAATCAATAGTTGATATGAAAATGCGATTAAAAAATAAATTTGAGCCTTAGCTATATTTAAGGGTGCATGTGGCATCCTATCAATAATGTAAACCTTATATATTTTTGTTCTTCTAATTTGCAAAGATGAGACTTTCAGAACACTCGAAGCACTGTTTTAAACAATGATACTGTGATCCTAGTATGATTCTTTTTCGAACACCTGCCCAAATTTGAAATTTAAAGAACAAGAATTAAAGTCATTTAAAGGGCTAATGTCACCCAAGGGCCTAAAATCGAAACTTAATTTGATTGCTGAATTTGTATCGATTGCTATATGTGCGTAAATCTGTATATGTGCATGAGATTTTAAATTCTTTTTTTATTAATGTACCATTTAAGAGAACAGTAATATACATATAACCGTCTGTATAAATATAATTACAAATTGCATACATCTTAATAACAAAATTGTCAAAATTAATATCCTTAAGAAATTATTTCATAATTTTCAGGTATATAATTATCTGATTAATGTTTTTAAAACAATCATATCTTGATAAATATGTTAGAGTTTAGTTATTGGTAAATTTGTTTAATTTATGTTTTACATTCAATGAATATTTTTTTTTAAAGAAGTCAGAATTATAAAAACTTCTGGGATAAACTTTTGCGAAAAATACTTTTGTACAGTAAAATTTTATTCATATAATAATTTACGTTCATATGACTAAATACTTTATCAGTTATATCATATTTGTTTATATCACTTTTTCATTAATTTTAAAATTGAATTAATTATTTCAACTTACAAAAAATGTTTGGAATTCTTACTATTTTTAAAATTAGTAAGAATGTAAAATTTTACTAGATGTAATTGTGTTCTACGCGGTATTGATGAACGTCATTTTGAAAAAATTTACTTAGGGTGAATAAGCATTTTCACAATAAATTAGAATAATTTTTTATTTAATATTTTATATGTATTTTTTGATATATTTTTGAAGTTCTGAATATTTCCAATGAAGTAAATGTTTAAAAAGTTATGCTAGAATTATTACATCATTCTAAATTAAGTAAAATTCTTTTTTCTAAAGTAAATTTAGGAACTGAGAATTTTTATCTTACATAAATTAATTTGGGTGCTTATCATTTTATTATAAAATAATTTACTGAGTGGAATGGTTGGATCATAAATCTTTTTTTAACTCCACATATTTGTCCTATATCATACACAACATTTTAAATTATTATTTTTATTTTTTTTATTTTTCTTTCCCTTTAATGTTTTGAATATATATATATATATATATATATATATATAGAGAGAGAGAGAGAGAGAGAGAGAACCTATTCAAATGATAATGAGAAGTAAAATAATTGATTATACATCTTAAGAAGGGGTTAGAGGAATTTGAAAAGTGAATTTTTGTGTAAAAGCACTGTAAAAAGTATTATAGACATAAAATATTGCTAATAGGTGTAAATGATATGTAAGTAGAACTGAAGAAGACAAAATGACACGAAAAGTTAAAATTGGACTTTTAGACATAATTTAAAAGAAATGTAATTAACTTATGTGGAAATATAGGTAGTTTGAAAATTTAGATAAGGAATTCAAATTATTTATTTGAAAGGACAATATATTTGAATTTAACACTGTAATTGTTTTATAATTTTATTGGGATTCATAAAACCTAAAAAGTTTTACAGAATTATAAAATAAAATTAACTAATTGAATATGACACGTGTCAACCATACATCTATATTCGTAAATAATTTCTATTATGCTATAAGATATTATTGTATTATTTCAGATAAATTCCGAATCTAATGAAGGCTCGCATTTTTTAAATATACTGCAAAATAGGCTTGTATTCTTCGATGTGCCAAATAATTAATAAATGGTTAACAAGCTTACTATGATAAACGTATTAGAATCTGACGAAGTTTTTGTTAATATTCTAAAGATATTTATTATAAGTTACTTTTTTATTACAAAACACAATAAGAAAATAACTTATTGTAAATATCTTTTAATTTTAATTTTATTTCCATTTAAAATTATATATATATAGTATAAATCAAAATTTGCTTCCAGAAACTTAGTAAAACAAGATATTTAAAGAGGCAAAACTATTATTCTGTATGGAATCATAAAAATACGATATTTTGTACAGCCAACCTGAGTTAGCTTATCGCCAAACCTATGATGTTGAAACAATGTATTTCATACCCACTACAGAAACGTCGTAGTTGCTATTTCTGTTTAAACACATGATTGAATTACATGTATCCATAAAATCTAGAATTTTATTTAGTATTAAAAACTTAAACACTTAAAATAATTTATAATCTTAAAAGAATTTCTAACATATTAGTTAAGGGTAAATGTTAAATTGTTTTTATTGTATAAATCATAGAAAAGCTGATTAAAATATCCTAACAGATTCTTTAAATCTATAGTTCACATGCATAGGAAGTGCCATAACTCTTTTATATTTCGATTAAATCAGTAAAATGCAAATTATGACCAGGTAAAATAAAATATAAATTTTGATTGGAAAATAATTCTAAGATTTTAGACATTAAAAAAGGCACCAGGTTAGAACATAATTTTATTTAAAAAAGGTAATTCTTTGAAATGAAAAGCATCATTTAGCCTGATTGTACCATGATCTTTTTGCGTATATTTTTTCTAATACTATTTAATAATCATAAGGCATTGCATCCCTTTTTTGTACAATGGTACTAAGGAGAAGTGAGTCACTCACCAGAAAAAATGTAATTTAAACAGTAACTATACCGTAGCTTTCCTTATCTTATTATTTCTCGCTGTAGTTTTCTCTATCCGAGGAAATGGTCATGTTTATGACAAGTAGTAGTACGTTTAAATTACATCCTAAATGGAAATTTGGCATGTCATCCTGTTGAATGAAATACATTTTATTCTGTTCTTGTCTTTGAAAGCATTCCCTTGAAATAAGTAAATATTGTTTTACTTCACAGAAACTCTATTTTTAATAATGTACTATTCAATAAAATATTGATAACTACGTCTTGAAGGACAGAGACTGCATAACTATTTCGCTTCTGCTATCTATCTTGGTAATCTAAACTTAGATGTGTTTCTTAACTAGTTTATTTATTAGTCTGTGTGAAGTAAGGATCAACCTTTCTGGAGACTTATTTACGACCCAAGTTTCAGCTATTAATTACTTTGCTGCAGCAAAGCGTTTTGCTGTCGAGTAGATCAGAAGACATTTATCCATTGGAATATATTATTTACTTCTTGAACTATGGAAGCAAGGAAAATAAATATACTTAGTAGTTATGTATGGTTTAATAAATAAGGAGTTAGCGTACTAGAAAATAGCAGTTTTAGAGAATAATTAAAAGGACCGGGTTCAGTGCCTGAATATTTATTTTGAAACAAAAATATTTTAACAACATGAGATAAATTCCCTTACCTCAGACGCTTTTCTTACAATCTTACATGATCTCCAATGTCGTATTGTTGTTTATAAGACCATCATTTACAATTAAAAAATTTATTTTTCACCAGTTGAATGCTTTCATTTTATCTCTTATTACTGAGGAATAACTAAAGTAAAATAGGCTAACACGGTTAACACTGATATAAACATTTCAAAATATTAAAAATGACATAACAACAAATAAAAAAGCAAGATTAGAGGTTAATAGTAACATTTAGGGGTTAAAGTATTTCAATGGTATCTGGGCTAGGCTTCTCTCCATTTGGCATTTATAAGCCAATTACAAATAATAAAATAAGACTTTATTATTTTCCTTTCTCATCTAAAGTAATTTGTATATTTCGCATGATATGTATTTTGCATACAGCCAGTATATAAAATTTATTACATAGTTATGTTTAATTGTACATGTACCTAACTACAGTGAATTTATCATTTGAATTAGATATGTAATTATATTTTAACAGCATTCTAATAGTTCAACTAAACTGTTTTATAAACTAAAACACTTTTACTCATAATCAATTTTTTGGTTCGATAGATACTATATGCCCTTTCATAATAATTTCATTGGCAGGCTATTGAGAAATTGTAGTTAATTGCTACCTTTTTTTTTTACTAAAAATGTCTAATTTTCATTCATTTTATCAGAGATGTTTGAGTAAACTTTTATAAGGGTAACTGTACAAGAAAGAGAAGAAAAAACTGGTGTATTTCCTCATGGAATGAGTATACCAGAGAATCAAAAAGCTGACGCAAGAAAAAAAACTTTAAATACTCCATCAAAAACTTATATAGACATCAGAAAGGAAAGAAAAGGAATAAGAGGTTTTTCTAAACTAAATAAATTTTTAAAAAGTTTAGATATGCAGTACAATCAGATATAAATTTCAACACATGAATGAAACTATCCTCTCAAATGAAACATCGATTGTAGATAAAATAAAAGAAGAAAGATGACAACTCGACTCAGTTCTTAACAATTGATGCTCGATAGACCAGGCAAATTTTCACTTGTCTCACTATTTTAAATTCAAGCTAGCCATATTGCTATGAATAAGAGAAAATACATTCATGCAATGAAAGCACTTTTTTGTTCTTCAGAAAGAGAAATGCGACATCAAAATCTTTTTCTTATAAATTTCTCACAAAGGATGTAATAAAACTCCGTCAATAAAGAAGTAATTTAATAATGTTTTAGATATTCAAAAATAATAAAATAATTCTGAAAAGATTTTGAACTAAAAGTTTCAGGAACAATCTGCGAGACGACAAGGTATAAAAATTTATTGATATGTTTTCCTTTAAAGATAAATATGCTTGATAGCGAGTAGCCAATGATGTCGTTATAAAAAAATGAATTTATTAAAAAATGAATTTATTATTAATTCTATTTTCATTAATTCTAATAATAGTATTGTTTATTACTTTTGTTTTTAGTTTTATTTTAAGCATATCTAAATCTATTTAAAGTACATCTAAAATTATTTATGTTACATACTTTCGTCTAAGATACATGGTTATTGACGACTGACAAAGTAATAGAAACGTTTGTGAATGAAGAAGGGAAAAGAAGTTCTTATACAAATTTTAATTGTGATGCATTTAACGCTTTTTGTTATTTATGCGAATAGTTAGAGATTCATAACGATTTACTATGAGTGGTAAATTTACAGAAAAGACACCATACTAAAATATTATTTTAAAATGTGAAATCTCTGCAAGTTTCAAGAATGCCGAATTATTGGCGGTGACTTAGTAGGGATATCAGTGTCTAAGGTGGTAGTAATTGTTGTTCAGGCTGAAGAAACTGTGTCTAAAGTTATGGCTAGATACCAAGAACAATGTGTTACTTCTACTCGTAGAAACAGTAGACGGAAAAGGATGTTGTCCGACAGAAATTACAGAGCAAGAGCGTAACTATTTACTAAAAACGTAAACCAACAGCTGAATAAATAACAAAAGATTTAAACCTGGGTCGGTTGGGTCCCATTTCAAGCAGAGTTGCTCGTCGAAAACCTCACTGGTTAGAATTTTTCGGGAGTTTTGTAATGCACGTATTTCTCATTGATGACATCATTGAAAAAATTGCACTAATGCCAAAAATATCAATGCAGATAGCATCAAAACTGGAACCTTGATGATTGGAAAGAACAGAAAAAATTCATGTTTGGTGACTTCCTATAAAAGCAGTTCCCCTTAACTGCATGGTTCAAACTTTAAATCATGGAATCGAATATTTAATGATGGGAAGAGCTATTTCTTGACATTCCCCAGGACCAATAGCAATTCTGAAGAATAAGGTAACAGGCCAAAATCCTATTTGAATTACTCCAATACCACCTTCATTCAATGATGTAAGCTATTTCCTCTTATCCCCGTCCCCTGTTTGAGGCGGATAATTCTCCCTTCCATACAACAAAGCTCATAACAAGTTGGCTTAATGAACATTATCATGAAGTGAAGCCTTTTGCTCTCGCTCACCGGACCTTAGCTTTATTGAACAGTTTATGAGAATACAGTGAAAGAGGCATGAGAGGACGATTTCCTTCACCTTCACGACTAGCATAATTTGGAGATACTTTTCAGGAGTAAGGATATAAAAGTCTATTATCTTTTTTGTAAGAAAAAATTGTTGCTATATTTAATTGTCCTTGCAACATCATATTAATAAAAATAGTCGTTCAAAGTTTTCATTATTTTTCTACCACTTGTATATTAAGAGAATTTTACTATGCAATATTTCCTCCCATGTTCCGAGCGGCAGGTTTCTCGAAAAGATAAACTATATATAATGGTTAATTGTAAGATTAGTTTCCCTGTCTGCTTCGAAACATTCTTTGTCAAAGTTCCTTTTTCTTTTTTTTTTCTTTCGTTTAATGTATGTGTCTCATAAAATTTTTGGTTTTCATAGTTCTTTCTCACTTCACTTTTTCTATAAGGAGGCGTAAGATTACAGTTTGCTCGTAGAATAGTACTCAGTATCTTTCCAAGCACTTTCCAAGCAACTTTAAGCTCTTGAATTTTCTGCTTGTGTATACCTTTCTCTGGATGGTGTTTAATTTTAATAGTTAATACATTTTATCATTTTTTTATTCTTGCATTTTAAAAAATGTCATTGGTTAGAATAATACTCAAATGTTGAAAATTAGGAATAAAAGCTCATTTATCTTTAATAGTTTTCTTTTTGTTGTTCTTTTTCTTCTTTGCTGGGCATTATATTTTATAACAAAATGAACAAGGGTACAAGTGTTGAAATCAATTTTGTTACGTGTATTGTAGATTGTAGTTCAAAGTAGAATGAACAAAGATGAATCTCAAAGATGAAAAGAATTTTTCTACGCATTTGCTTAAAGATCACTGACAAAACCTTACGAAATGATTTCGAACTAAAAAAATACCAGTCCCAAAACTTTTTATTCAAATTTTTTCAAATTTATCTCCACTAATTACCTCTAAATTAGTATAACCTTTGATAAAAAAAAATCTATTCTAGACGTTGAAAAAGAGAAAAATTCATCGTGTCTTCCTAGAATCGGCCTGATACACAATTTTAAAGTTTGAAAAAGAATATTATTTTTCAGATCATGTCATTGCTCCCAAGAAAGTTTTTCTGCATTCTAAAAAATTATTATTGCACTTATTCGTGGTTTCCTTTAGGAAAAATCATATATACGAAAACAATTATTTCAGATAAAAAATATTTAAATATGTTGGAATATTAAGTTATTGATTGTAAATTAAAACCAACAGAAGAGGCTTCAAAAGTGCTACGATATCTATATATGAAGTTAGATAATTCGAGGAAAATCATGAAAGCTTTAAACATATACTTTTGTATAAAGTTTTTAGAGTTTGTTAGATATTTTTTCGGTATAAAAATTGGTAAGCTTAAAAACCGTTTTAAGAAACAAAATTTTTGCAGAAGAGGAATATGAGGTATATGAAACATCCAATAAAAGCAAAATTCTAATTTTTGAACTAACTAAACTAAAAATAATTTTAAAATATCAAATGCAGATGGAAAATATTTCATATAACTTTTTTAAAAAAATGTAAAATGATTTATCCCAAAATTCAAGGAGCTCTTAATAATTCTACTCTTTTGCTAGTCTTAATTTCTAGACTCTTGGTTCTTATTTTGTCACTTGTTTTGGTTTAGTCAAATTTCATCAAGGACAATGCCGTAATTCTATAACTGTCTATTAGTGGCAACATAACTTTCTAAGTTCACCTCAGCATAGTTATAAAATTAACAGAAGACCTACATAAATACCAAACCAAGTAACCACAGAACTTTTATGGCAACCATATTCGAAGTGCAGAAGCCTCCAAAGTTTAAGATGCGGTTTCCGTTTGATAGAATCGAGTTTTCAATCACATTATGTCATAGTTGAATACATCTTTTCTTAAACAAAAATGAATTACTTAAGAATTTATATCCCTTCGTAAGATCTGAACCTGATTTATTTTCTAAATGTTAATTAAAATAAGTATTTTAAGGTATGTGCATATCTTCGGAGCCCTTTTTTTAAATAAAAGAAATTTTTTAAGACTCTTATGCCTTTAGTAAGTATTGTCTATAAAATTGTGAATTCAAAAGTCATTTTAATGAACTTTTATTTTATTTTTCAAGTTTAATAAAATTAAATTTGGTTAAAATTTATTTTATTTGGATACACATATATACACATATATTTTATTTATTACATATTTGGTTTAAAATTTAGTAAATATTGACATTTACACTAAAGTTCATATAACAAATTCTAATTAATATATTTCACTTTTTGTTTCAGCAATATATTTAATATACACATATCTGTGTTGTGAAGTAGAAAAAATGTAGTTATCTCTTAAGGGTACAGAGTTATACCAAAACTTAAAAACGCAATATGATTTTACAAAAAAATATACCACTATTTTAAATAAAAAACAACTCCAAAATAAATAGTTATATACTTAAGTTATGTGTTTAAGGTTCACTACATATCTAGATAAGTACAGAATAATGTGGTAAGATTTCATTTGAATGTATGAAATTATTTTTAAGAAATTAGGTTTTTCGTAATAAAAAATATTAAAATCATTTTTTCCCAGAAAATGCAAGTACAGATTTTAATGTTTCTTAAAATATATATACACTTACATTAATGAATTAACTAAATAACCTAAAAACAAATACAAACCGTTTTTGAAATCGTAAATATGTGGGATTTAATAAAAAGTAATAAAGAAACTTTCGAAATTTTTCCCAAAACGGGGATTTTTAGGTAGGCACATACCTTAACCAAATGTCTAATGAAGTCAAAAACTGTTATTTAAGATTAAATTGGGTGTAAAAGTTTTTTTTATAAAACATAGTTTCCGAATAAACTGAGAATTCCTTGGTGTCATTATAAACTGATAGTAATTCACCAACTATTTTTTTTATATCAAAACGACTTCCTTCCAACTTGTCAGATACATATAATTTTGATTTTAAAACAGATTCCTTTTTACAATCTCTTTAAAAATGATAAATTGATAAGAGGGAAAAAACACATTAGAAAATTTTTAAGAAACTTGTTCCACGAAGCAAAACTCAATACTTAAAATTTAGTTTCCTGCACCAAAACTTTTCCTAATTTCTCGTCGAAAATCAGAGCTTCACAATGCTCTGTAATTTACTCTCGCTACCCAATTAGAGCGGAGAAAATGATAAACGGCCAAATCTCCCGGAAAAAATAAATTGCTGAATCTCTAGCAACAAATGGGTGTTTGTAAAAGAAAGGAGCTCTCGAGAACTTTTCATGTAGTGCGAAAATCCCAAAAGAATGAATGGGAGTGGAAAAAAAAGGCGAAACAGAACAAGGTATAATTAGAAATCTTGTTTTAGGCAATTCAACATATCCAAATAAAGATCTCGTTTCTCCTCTTTAGATCTATGCGTAATAATAATGCTCTATGCATTTTATCGGTTTTCAGGAAGTAATTATTCCCAGTTAACACAAATTGCGGGGAATAGAAACGTATGGAAAGGAAGCATTTGTTCAAATATTTTTCTGTCCTCTAAGTTAATTTTGTGCTTTTGAAATTTTTTCTTTCATGGCAAAACAGTTTTAAAACATTTTAATTAATTCAAGCATTTTGTGGTTATTTTATCATTGAATAAATTGAAACTAAGGAGATTAAAAAAATAATACTTGCAATGAATAAAACGTGTTGAACAGAATAATGTTTATTATAGCATTCCTTTGTTAAATTGCCATGTGGTTTCATCAAATTCTCTCGTTTCCTTTCACTGGAAGCCCACTAAAATTATAGAAGAATAGTTGACTCGTATTCAAATGAGAATAAGCATAATTGGTCCTTAAAATTTTTTTAATGATATGAATTGAAATATATGTTATACAGATATCTGAACTAGTTAGGAAAAAATAATCAAAGGTATAAAACAATTACTGCAACTTTTCAAAGAAAAGAGAGAGAATTTACTTAGTAAAAACAGTTCTCATAAACAGTTGCCATCTTTATATA
>BMAW01056371.1:1153440-1193657 GCA_019974015.1 Nephila pilipes
TTTTTTTATTTATACCTCTAACTCCCTGTTTTTCTCTCTTTCTTTTTTTTTATATATATATATATTTGTGTGTGTGTGTGTGTGTGTGTGTGTGTATATATGTGTATATATATATATATATTTGTGTGTGTGTGTGTAATATAAGACTGTCTATATATATATATAGAACACAAGATATTTACATTGATCTAGAAAAGCTTAAGAAAATTTGCTTGGATGCAGAATTCCCTTTAAATTTTATTAAGAGTTATTTAAAATATAATAATTTTTTTAAAAAATGTAAAAAAATTAAACACTTTATAGCATGCTTACAACTTTTCTTAATTTTCTCCATTCTACAAAATAATATGGCCTAGAATAATATGAATCAATGTGTTTAAGAATCTCAAGTGAGCAAAATTTAAATTCAAATTTTCTTAAAAAAACTTAGCATATATTTTCACTAATTAATTATTTTAAAACAAAACTTTGCTTCATAGTTATTGAAATTTAGTATTCCAATGCAAAAGGAAGTTAATTTACTCCAATGATGTAATTATCTCAAAAAGAAGTCCGATTTTATGAAGGTTAAAAATTTAGATCCGGTGTGATTCTTATAGAATTTGAGAATTTAAAAAGTTTATAACACATGGAAGAAAATAAATAAGATGATGCTCCTAATAAGAAAAACTATTTCTAAAAAAGTAATGTACTTTGATTTAAAAAAATCTGTAAAGTCCCTCCAATTGTCTATCTGAAATGAGCTTTATTTAAATTCCTGAGAAAAAGCAGTATTTTCCATTTTGCTTAAGATTACTTATTAATTAAAAAAAAACCCTTTCTTTACTGTAATTTAATATCAACTGGCTATTGCACTTTTTTTCTGAATTCCATAAGTGTGAATCTGAGTTGGAATGCATTACTGCTGAGACTGGAATACTTTTTCGAAATTTAAACTTCATAACAGCAAATAGAATTTGACCTTATATTTATTCTTAATATAACTGAAAAGCATATATAAAAATTAAAGCATTTACAGAAACAAACGATTTTATGCTTGGTGTCAGTGTTTCCAGTATAAAAAAAATTATTTAGAAAATTTCAACTGATAAAATGAAACTGTATTCAAATAATGTTTATGTTGCAGCAACTAGTAAATTAATCTCAAATTCGAATGCAAAACAAAAAAGTACTTGTTATACTTCACACAGAAATAAAAAGAATAAGCAAACTCAAAGAGATAATTAATATTATGGAAGAATATGAAATATACCAGGATATTTTTAACTAATATTTATCAGTTGTATAAATTTCTTGATAGTATTTACAAAGGTTCCATCAAAGTACTGAGTTACATTAGAAGAAAAATATATGAAAAGACTTGAATTTAATCCAAACAGTTGGATGAGATATGAGGTTAACAACAATGCTGGCAAAAAGTTGCGAAAACATGATGAAATATGAACTAAGCGAAAAGGGATCAAAATCAATAAAAAAGATAGCTGATGGAGTCTTGGGAATCATGGTTTCAGTAACACAATGTTTTTAAAGACAACAAAGATTATTTCAAGTTTTTTTAGATTCCTTCTACAGAGAGTGCTATCTTTTCATATTTTTCTTAAAACCGAAAACCATGAAATAATCTTTAAATGCTTAAAACAGCAGTTAGGGTTAGTTTCAATAAAACATTTTAAGAGATGTCGAATATATATAAACTTGATATTTAATATTTCTGAATGAAAAAAAGATAATCAATGCATTAAAAAGAAAAAAAATCAGTTTGGTTTTTAAATATTTTACTTTGAGAAATATTGTAAAATGCATAAATATCTATTATGCATATTACAATACCCGAATAAGAAACACGAAATTTTTGATCGCCATGAAGTTAATTATGTACAAAAATTATGTATATACACAGACATACGCACACACGCACACACTTATATATATATATACAATGAAGAAAAGTGAACAGCAAGCAAAAATCTAAGCAGAAATCGAAAAATCTTTCAATATAATTTTTTGAAAAAAAGAGAAAATTAGGTATAATGTTAAGAAAACCTTGTAACATGAGCTAACCGAGAATTTTTTTTTTGACTAACATCTAACTTTTCTTTCTGGATTTATACTTAAGCTACTAGCTTCTTCCAAATAAAATTAAACGTGATACAAATGAAGTAAAACTTTAGAAGTTGAGTAAATAGAGATAATAGAGTAATATAAAAGTGACAAAGAATTTAATTCAATAAGAATGAGATTACGGCAACAAGAAGGGTGCTAGTGTGACGTTCGTGGAAGTGTTTTATCATGTACAGTAAATTTGGGGAGATTTGATCTCAAAGCTATCGGAGCAATTGAAGGGGGAACTGGTTACGTATTCCGGTAAGCGTATTAT
The DNA here is from genome assembly GCA_019974015.1 of Nephila pilipes. NCBI lineage: Eukaryota > Metazoa > Arthropoda > Arachnida > Araneae > Nephilidae > Nephila > Nephila pilipes. Next base: position 1,155,818 of record BMAW01056371.1, read on the forward strand.
TTGACAGATTTTAGAAGTTATTAACACTTGCGGAAAGGATCTTAACTGTAGAACGCTTTATTAGAGAATTGATAAAAGTTGTTTTGGAGATATTTGATTATTTTAATTAATTTGTATGAGCTTGAACTTAAGTTGAAATTTAGATCTTGTAATTAGAATAGCATTTAAGATGACGTACGAAACGGGTAATCGGATACATTTGTAATTTTCTCTTAAGAAAAAGTGCAATTTTTTTTTCTATTGTTATTGATCCATAAAAAATTGCTCTATTGAAAGAGATTTTTAATAATGCATTGAAAAATATAAAAGGAGCAATTTTCCAGGCACAATCGTCTGTGAATTACAAATAGTACTACAAAACCTTCTCAATTACATTGCATTAAAAAAAAAATTTTTTTTTTTTTTTTTTTTTTTTTGTAAGAATTGGTATGTTTTAACTGAACAAAGCAGATATATAAAATTTATTTCTAAACCTATAGGGAAGGATAAGATCATTAATCACAAAATGTCAAATTTTCTTTCGAAATATATATATGTGTACATGAATCATAAATTTATTTTTATCCTTCGCTTTATTTCTAAGCAATCAATGCATAAAAATGACCTACCTCTTAGAAAAGTTTCTTTAGGGCTACTCACATTGAAAATTATTTATTATTGCGAAAAAAATGATTTCATTTCTATTTATTTAGCTAATTCTGTAAGATTTCTTTTACACTAAAACTAATATTGCTTAAAGATGTAAATTATTGTATCAATAGCTAGTTTTTTTACGTAAGAAAAACCTTAAATAATAAATCAAAATTCAATGAAAGCAAATTCACTTAGAAATCATTAAAATGTATAAACTTCCAGAAACATAACTTTATTTAGTTGTAAACATATTCTTTTCTAAATCACTAAAATGCATTAAGCTAAAATAATATCTTTTTCTATTTCTACCAAAAAGTAAATGACCATACTACATAAATAATGCTCATTTTTTTTAAAAAAAATCATTAATATTTATAGGTTTAATTTATTTTCATAATTTAATATACTCCTCCTTACTCCAGTTTTAATAAATCAAATTTTTCCTGTAAAACATTTATATATACATTTGAATTGAGCTAAGCTATATTTTAGGCACTTTATTTCTAGTATTTACAGAAAAAGTCTTATTGATTTTACGAAATACTCTCATTCAATTATTTGAAAATTGTAAAGTAACTTTGCTCATTTAAATTCTCAAATTCATTTTTATTAATACTTCGATTATAGCAAATATATGTTTGTCTTGTTATTTTAAAAATAAAATTTGAATTATTATTAAAGCTATCTCTACTAAATGTCAAATAATAGGACATAAACTTGGCATATTGTTTTTCATATCAAAAAAGGTTGAAACTTCACATTAAGTGTTGACTTTGTTATCCTTTTCAGAGCAGCCAAATTATACGTACTCTTAACTCCTTCTTAAGAAAACCTATCTTTCCTGTAAAATAAATATGTTCTTTATTTTATTTCCTATATTTAAATGCTAAATTGATAATTAATTTTATTTTAAAGATAAAAGTAGAATACAGTTGACCCCGTTAACACGGAGTACTGAAACACTCGAGTCTGCCTAATACTATGGCTTTTTTATGGTTTACTATGGCTCCCTCGATAAATAATCCCTTGTGATATCATTCCTAGATATTGTAAAGCCATAATTAAACTTTCTTTTTATAAAATTCAGATGAATCTTTTATTCAGATGACATAACGAGTTTTTGTTAAGAGCAGACATTAATACATTTTTTCTTCACCATTCTCGGGAAGTGAAATGTTTCAGCTTGCATTTTTTTCTTTTGTAAGAGATTCTTTACAAGATCTCGTGGAGCTGCACGGTCAAACATTTTGTACTGAACAAATTTTGAGAGTTAAAAAGAATTTTTTTTGAATAAGTAGTTTCCGCAATAAAAAAGTAAACAATGTCGAATGAGCGTAAACGTCAACAAAATGTTTATACAATCGAGGAAAAATTCAAAGTTGTCGAATGAATTGGAAAACAATCGAAATTGTTTCGAACAATCAGAAATTGCTAAATAACTTAATCTACTTATGAAATTAAAATAAGAAAAAAATTCATCAACTTGTTGATAACTTTGATAAAGATAAGAGAATGATTTTGAAAAAGATTAGGAGAGTGGAAAACACCAATCTTGACAATTGTCTGTTTAATTTTTCGCTCCATTCTGTCTGTTTCCGTGGTCTAGTAACCAAGGGCCCGGGCTATCGAGTGTTAACAAGGCCAGAATGTCATAGTAAAATATTGAAAAATTTAAGGATGTGGTAGATAGATGGATTGAATATGTATGTTCTATCCATGCGAGTTTATTTTAATACGAAGTTTTGTCTATCTGAAAATATGTCCCAAGTATGGATGTTACTCCATCACATTAATATAGGATAGTCTTAATGTAACCTCTCTGCATCCACTGCACTATAAAAACTGAGAAAAAATAACTTTCATCGACTCATACACGATACTGTGAACGTTAACGTTCAATGTTTTCAAAGAAAAATGTTTTCTTCCTTAGATCACGATTGCAAGTGAATGTTTCGATGAAGATGAATCTAATAGCTTAATTTTTTTTAATTTTGATGATGGTTCCTGACAGTTGATAGTTGAATTTTTAACTGTAAATAAAAGTACTTAGCGTCATATTAAGAAATAATAATTTAGTTCTTGTGAAGTTTTGTTTTTACAACTATTTTGAATTTTATAATTTCAACTTTTATGAATATGAATGTGAATCAATCCTGAAAGTAAAACAGAAGGAATCAGCATTCCGATGCTTATTCAGAGTATATCATCTTGATTTCTAAAAAAAATTTAGAAATGTTTAAGGCACAGAGATTGCTTCAATGAAACTTCCCTGTAACATAAAAGCAAATCGTTTAAAACAAAGTGGTTATAATATCCAAGTTACAAATGAACTCAAAATCAAAAGTACTTTATTTTTTTGTTCAATCCCGTATTAATATTTTACATGCCCTAAGGAACTATTAGTGACTTCCCCGGAGACTTTTTTTTTGTACATAATCGTAATCGAACGCCACAAAGGAAACAGTTCTAAAAAGTCGTTACAAACATTTATTTTCCAGCCCATAGAGTTACAGTCATAAAAAAGTATATATATATATATATATATATATATATATATATATATATATATATATATATAGTCAAAACGAAACGTATTTGCATAATATTTTGTGAAAAAAATTGTAAGACTGGAAATTTGCATATTAACTTATTTTAATACATGTCTCATAGTCATTATATTATTCTAGAATTAGAAAATAAATTAAAAATCTAAGATCTCAAACATTTACTTAGTAGAGAACATTTCAGGAATAACAAATATTTTATAGATCATAATTTTATTTCAGATTCCTTAACAAGTTAGCAAACTCATTGTGATTCCTTCTTAAAACTACAGTCTATAATAATTTTATTTATGATACTAATCAAAGTCTATTTATTGATTATCTGTTGAATCTTTATTTCATTACATTATTTAATTAAAAACTTCCATTATGTATTAATGTATATTGAAAATTCCTTTTCCTACGTATTTTAAGTCCAAAATTATTTAATATCCTCTTCTGTATGTTAGATGAAATAATTTCATTTAAGACTGTAAACGAAAAATTCTAAATGCATTTACTCTCAGCTATTCCTTCATTTCGGGCAATATATCATAACGAAACAAATAATGCCAATTCTATTTCAAATTGGTATTTTATAAAAGGCATGCTAAGTAGAAGAATTCACTTCAAAACATGAAGCACACGTAAGAAATTTTTTCATTTTTTTACTTAAAAATTTCTGTTTTAAAAACTAATTTGTTTTGACGCATTTTGAAACCAAATAAGAGGTACAATCATCGTAAAAGAACAATGGCTAAATTTTATTAAAAAAATGTTACAATGCAAAATGAACAAGAGGAGGGAAAAAGAAGCAGCGAATATCACACTTATACAGGATACGTAAAATTGTTCGACGACTAATTGTTGGTAATTATTTTTCAGAACATTCATTCTGTACTCCTATAGTTTCTTAAAAATTTTAAATATGCTAACGAAATTCGGGGTTGTGTTTTTCTGTTTGGTATTATAATTTTGAAACATTTTACATTTCGCGGAAAATTCACGAATTTCTCTCCTTTATTACAACTGCTTCAATAAACAAGGATTTCATCTTAGTGAAAACTTAAATAATTATTTTTCAGCGTTTTGTAATAAGGTTTTTTTCCTTAATAAATACAAATACTTATTATTCTAGTTTTCTTTCGCCACCATCATGTTTTTAATTATACCAAGAGATTAAGAATAATTATTACACGTCGTCTAAAATATAAATTTTTTTGAATAATGGCAAATGTTCCTTGTTTATTTTCTCTTGATTTAAAAAAATAATCTTACATATGATGAATTGTTTTTGGATTTGAATGCGTTAAAATTATGTAATTAAAAATAGTTTTATGACCTTAACATTTTAAAACAATTAATTACAATTATGTAAATTATTTTAAAATAGTGCTCCATAATTTTAATTTAAAGAATAAAAATATGTGTTGTTTCATGAAAATCATTTATTAAATTGTAGGATATATAACTATAATGAACTTATAATAGTTCAAACATTCGAAAGATTTTAATAGTAACAAATTATCTTTTTTAATTCTGTGTAAACTAGTTCCAGTTAAGAATTGTCTTCCCAGATTTTGTTAAAATGCTACATTCCAAGTAATTAGATAATAATTCAAGCGCTAAATTACAAACGGAAACTACTATAATAACTCTCCTAGAAATAACATTAATCCCACACAACTGCAATCAACGTTGCGTAAATGAATTCTATTTTTTTTTATTCCTCCAAATGTTTTCTATTTTTGTTCTCTATCAAGTGTAAATATACCAAAACTATAAAATGTTATGTTTTACGGAAATTTCAGGAAAATTTTTGATTAAACTAATTATGTTTTTTTTCATTTATTTAAAATGCACTTTATGAAAAATCATTTACAGCACCCTCTAGTATGGCACACAAGAAACGTGTACAACTACTTAAAGTAAAATAAAATCCAAATCTAAGATATATACAGAAAAAAAACAAATGTTTTGCACTATGACTTATAAGAGAAACAGATACAAAAAACTTCTTAACATCTTATTTAATGCATGAAGTATAGTTAAAAAATAAATAAATAAAAATGAAATATAAAAAATATAAGTTTTCGTTGATGCAAAAAAAGTGACTTAAGCACTTAAAATTTATTTCTTAATGAAGTCTCATAGGATCAACTCCATTTATTACATTTTTTTTAAAATCACAATAATAAAACCTTACGCCACGCCAATCAGACAGGATATCAAGTCTAAAAGGACATTCGAAAAACTTCTTTTATATATAATGCAAAATATATTCTTCGCTTTAACAACTGCATGAGAGCGAAAACCACCGAACTGTTCCCATGCTATATATTTGAATTCTATTTCAACTTTACTAATGTTTTAAAGATAGCAGCCAATGTGCGAGATTTGGGAAACACTTGTAGTTTTCGAATTGCCATGCTCAAACGTCTAGACATTCTGGTTAGTAACTTATCTTGAAAGAAGAAAAATGTCAGTTTAGTATTGATTATATATAACTCCAGAATCTTCAATAATAGGTCTCTCTAACCCAATTAGAAATCGTAGTTTTCCAGAATTTTCTGTTACCTGAAATTCGGAATAGTTTTCAAACAAAACTGTATACCCTTCTATTACTAGGAATAGCTTAATTCGAGAATATGAAAGAAATAATATCACAATGATAAACATTTTATTTGATTCTTGTACATATATTGAAGTATAACTATATGAAAATAACTTAAATTCTGAATATATGTGATATAAATAAAATTCAACAATTTTTTTAACACACTATAAATAATACTTTTGCTTGAAAAGTTTTTACAATGACACAATTTTTGAAATATATAATTGAATATATGATTTATTTCATTCATTCATGATTTATTTCATTAAGAAATAAACATTACGACTAATACGAATCCAACAATATGTTTCTTACACATTATGGTATTCAAAAGCAAAAATTACTCCTATATCATTATCAAGGTAAATCATTCAAATCTCACTGTAGCAAATAAAAATACGAAGCTGAATGTATTAAAAGATAAATTTTTATAACATCAGAAAACAATAAAAAGAAATATCCAAAACCACGACAGGACTTAATGAAAAATAATTATAGCATCAGTAAATCCAGAAGAGATTTCTGAGGAATATTATTTTTAATTAACTATCTTAATTTATTCTATTTTTAATCGCTCAACAAATCAAATCATTCTTTTTTAAACGTATCTCTAAATTTTTCTGTTTTTACTAGCTTATTATTTACACTCGTAATATTGAGCAAAATTACAGAAATTGCATAAATTGTATAAAATAATTTTTTGGGGTAATTTTCATGTAGATCATTTAAGAGAATATTTGAATAACGGCTTGCAAAATCTGTAAGATAAATACAGAAATATGATTAATGTTTGTAATTCACGGTGTTATTGGATATCTATAATGTAGAATGGTGGATTTTATATTTTGGATTTACGTATAAATTAGACAATCACATTATATGTAATAATTAGTTGTAACTTTAAACATTTTTCATGTGATTCCTTTAGTTAGTAATTATTCTAATTAGTTAAAAAAATGTTTTACTATGTGTATTAATTTTGGAATTATCTTTGAAAACTAGATCCTTACCTGTTCAATACATTTGCTTTTTCGCAATCATTCACGTACTACAAATTTCAGATAGTAAAACTGTAGCATTTGCCATCCATTATTAAACTACCCAGACATCTTAAAGTTTAACTGAATGGTCAATAAATTCGTGAATCCAATCGAAGGGACATCAGAAAAACTACCTATAAACTACCTTCACTGAATATGTAAGGTTACTCTCTCTCGAATCCCTCTAAACTCACTCTAATTCTAGCCTAAAATTAGACAATAAAGTCTTGGCCTACGAACTCCTTCCCACTCCTTACGAACTCCCACCAATTGAAACACTTCTTGAATATAGCAGATATGATTTCAATCACTTTCATCAGGAGTCACATTTAATACCAATTTTGCTACAAACAATTAATTACAATAATTCCCTAAAATTAATTTACCAACATCAATCAGCTTCTCGTTATTAATTATCACCCTTCATATTCCTTTCAATTATATTTCGCATATATCCCTAATAAATTCAATGCACTTCTTATTTACATGTAATTTGCTTTATCATGTAAAAGTTTTATGTAATTCCAGTTGCGTAAAGTCCCTAAGATTAGGGCTGAGAAAACAGCAAATAGAAAAAAGTGAATGTAGTCGGGCCCCATTAACTTACGATTTACCACGGCTCTTTTTTCATGAAAATCAGATTAATCTAATTATTTTTCAGATTACTTCAAGACTTCCTGTTGAAAGCAGATATTAATACTTTTTTTTTGTTCTGTTTTATAAATCATGGGATAAACAAGCCATGGAATTTCATCTTGCGCTAGCAAATCTATACGCTGAGTGAGAGAAATTAAAAACAAGAACAATAAATAAGTTAAATGGTGGTGCGCACCTCAAAACGAGGAAAAGGAAGAGTGGGGAAAGAGTAGGAATCTTTTACGAAACTGGAAACAGATCGTAAAGTGCAAACGGTGACTTTCGTCTCAAAAACGTGTAGATAAGAATCCTATTGAGCGGAGATAATCATAAGATTGTTTTTTTGATGCATCTTTTAAAAATTTGGGGCTAAGAAAGGATCAACCATTTTAATATTTTTTATTTACCTTTTTTTGCATTTGAATGTTTGGATTGCATATGAATCAACATTTTTCGGAAAACTAATTGCTCTAGCTTGGAATTTTGTACAGGTGTAATTTTCAAGATTTCGTGGTCAGTGAGATTAGCTGTACGTTCAACCATTATTATTGGTCAAATTTTAAGAGTTATAAGGATTTTTTTTCTTGTATAATTTATTTCCGCAGTAATTAAAAATAATGTCAAAAGAATGTAACCGTAATGCAAGAAATTCATGTAAATTTATGTTGGCACTTTCACTTGCGGTTTAGTAACCATTTACTCCGATTACCGCGAGTGTATATTATTTTAACCGCTGTTTTAATAACTTCATGGATTTATAGATCAAGTAAGGAACTAAAGAGATAATTCTTAAATGAAATTGAATATTAGATTTTCAAGCTAAGTGATTATGCTTACAATTAGTTAGTGAGCCTATCTTCATCTGCTTTCCTTTCTTACGTTGTTTCATTAACTAGCACAACAGCGGTTAAATATATCTTGGATATATTTAACCCTCCAGAGGGTAGTCGCGCGTTTAATTGTAACTTGTTCAGTCACGTGAGGTGGGGGACAACTGTCACCCAAGTTAAATTTTTAAATTTAAATACCCTTATTTGCACATTTTAATGTAATTTAGCTTTAAACATTATTAATGGGCTCTTCAGTGTTAGCTAAATGACTGGAAAAGTAAGATATTGAAACCATGAGTTAAGTAATAATTAAACCATGTCATATTTTGAGCATTTTAGTATGCCACAAAACATAGAAGATATATATTAATCATATCCAACATGTGTCGAGAAGTACAATTCATAACGGCTAATACTCATATTAGAGTAAAATTTATATTTTATGTTTTAATTTTCACTGAGAATGGACTATTGAATGAGTTTTTTTTCCATGGTCACATCAGAACATGCAGGAGTTGTAATATAATATCACTGATAACCTTTCTATCCTTCTAAACATCGAAAACCCTTACATGAGTTCCATGACATTAAAATAATGAGATATAAAATATATCATATGGAAATCAACAAACAAAATAAGTGAATGAAATAATTAATGCTTAGTTTTAATAGAATGATATAAACGGAAATATTGAGAGCATACTTCACGACAATAAAAAAAAAAATTAAGTTACAAACAATTGCTTTGCCCCATTTTTATTTTGCGGGGGGGGAGATTGTTTAAAGAGTGGCTAATACAAAAAAAAAATATATTGTAGTAATTATTCGATGATAATCATAAATTGCGATCACATTCACTTTGTTATACATAAATAACATGATGTAAGTATTTCTCGCTCTTTTACATAAGCATACTAAAAAAATTTTTACAGAGGCATTCGCGTGTTAGACATAAGTCATCAAACGATAAAAAATCGCCTGTTGGGCTGCATACACTTCTAGTTACATATTGGAAACTAAAGAAACTCCTTCGGTATGGATAAATTGAGATGTAACTGAAACCACACTTGCACAGAACTTACTTATTATTCTCAACAATAACAATAAAGCCGCTGGGTTACAGGCGTCCCTCCACGAATACTGGAAAGTTAAGAAAGGAAACTGTTTCATCCATTATAGAAATGCATTACTTATATATGTATAATCCTTTCACTCAATGTGGTTATTTCATACAAATTTTAAAAAAATATCTCTTGAAAAATCGTAAAAAGCAGAACTGAAAATGCAATTAAATAATCGTATTCAATTAATGCGAATAAATATCGCACAAAGAGAATCTTCCTCAACAATTTTAATTTTAAAAATTATACAGTATAATACAGGTGTAACAGTCGAAATCTCAAAAATATGTTTAGTTATGCTTAATGCGGTAATCGAATTCTATTTTTATTTATTCAAATGATCACTTAATTAAATTAACTTTCTATTAATTTGACATATTAAAACTGTTGCAGAAAAATAGAACGCAATTGATGATGCTTCGCTGAAAATTCTAGCTCATTCATTAAAATTATATTTGCATGATTTATTTTACAGAAATTTTCCTAATTTTATTCCTTATTTGAAGCAATCCAAATCAGTGAGTTGATTTAATGTTATTTACAAGTTTAAAATTACGTTTCATGTAATCTTGTCTTTTGAAATAATCATTTACCGAAGGACTACATGGAAACAATATTGATTATTTAAGGCAAAGAGAAAAATCAAATCTTCGATAAATGAGCACTTTCAAAATTTACAAGAGATAGTGTTTTAATTTACGAATTGCAGCCACACATTTCTAACGATTCTAAACCAGTGTATCGCAACAACGTAAATATTAATAACTATTATTTCAAACTGCATATATGTTCAATTATTCTTATATTTCTGTTGTTCTCGCGTTTCCTCTGTAAAATACTCTCAAATGGAAATGATAAAGAATAGAAACGGTTAGCATGCTTCTGTTCAGTTACAGTTGTTCGTTCAATTTATTTTCGTTATCTAGGGGTTCATAAAGGTAGTAATAATATCAATAATATGTAATAATATGTAATATATATATAACATAATATGTATATGTTCTCTTTCTTAATAATAACTGTACTCATATATGTATATATATATGCATGTACATGTATATGTAATATGTATGTATGTAATAATAGCATAATATGTATAATATATATCTATATAGCTCTTATATATTATCTCAATAACCATAGATATATGCTCTGTATATATTATATATATATATATGTACTATAAACACATCTGATCAATATACAGTTCCAACGAAACAACTATTTTGAAGTTTTTTTTATTCATCAAACATAGCACCACCTTATTTAATACCTTTTTGAGTGAATATCAATCGTCCACTTTCACATGAATCTTTTTTTTTTCGCTGTTTTGTTTCCCCCCAGTTTTTTTATTTCTTTTTTTTTTCCCCGCTGAAATCTTTTTTGTGCGAGTAAATGACATAAACGTGCTTCTGAATCATCACTCCGTTGCTGTTTTTTGTTCATCAGAAGCCAATCGCGCACCCTGCTTGGAAAGACCTTTTTTCCTTCACTTCAAAAAGCCTTTCCTGGTCCGATCGACTTAAAATTTTGACATTTCAAGAACGGTTAGATTACTCTGAGAAGAGCTTGGTTGGTTTACTAGGCAGGCGCAATCCTCTGCTTAGTCTCAGGAGTTATTGATCGATGTGTTATGTATATATATATATACATATTAATATATATATATATATATATATACGATATATATATATATCGCCATTACATTTTTCTTCTTTGTTTATTGTTTCTTTTCTTTAAATTACAACTGGAATTTCGGAGTAATCTAATTTTACCCAACAAGATGCATTAGGGGAGGGTTGGTACCATAGAACTAGTTTAACCCCACAATTCAGTCCCCAGTCTGAATATGCATGTTTTGTTTTGTTGGGTATTCGAATTATTCGATTTATTCTTTGGTTCAAATTAATTTCAAATTTTATTCATCTCTTAGTTTCAAATTTGATTCAGTTTCAACTTTTTTACTTATTTCTATAAATGTTTTTTTGTTGATTTTGGTTTTTAATTGTTCTCTTCCTTTTGTATTTCTTAACGATAAATTATTTGCTTTATCTTATACATATATATATATATATATATATATATACAAATACAAACAGAGAGAGAGAGAAATGCATATATATATATATATATATATATGTGTGTGTGTGTGTTTTAAAGGCACATTTTAAGGTAAATTTTACAGTGTAAAAAATACATCTAATACTTCATCTTCAAACACTGATAATATTTAAAATAATATTTTTTGTACCTCTCTGTTGAAGATAAATTCTTTCAATTTTAACTAGTAGGAAAAATATTTTATTTTCTTCAAAACTAAATTAATGTTTAATTTTACTTTTAAATTATACAATTAAAAGGAATTTAGCTTAAAGAATGTGGTCTTTTTCTTTTAAATACTTCTTAGACATATTAGAAATGATGAAATTGTGGTTATAAGAATAAGAAAACGTAATAGAGAATTTTTGCTGCTAGCTATATAAAATTTCAAATACATTTATTGCTTTTTATTCCCCATGATTGATTAACATTCTTTCTTTTCTTAATTTGAATCTTCCAGAGGAAATTTTAGCAGATTTCTAACTAACATTAAAATCTATGAGAAGCAAATTCATTCCAAGTGACTTCTAAAAATAAACTCTAATTAAAGTTGATTTATTTTTTCTTCGCAGAATCATTACGCTAAATTTGCGTCGATTATAAAATAATAAATTGTGTAGACTATTCCAGATTTCTGTGATAATGGACTAAGTTGATGAGTCGCTGCTGAGAACTTTAGTGATAATTAGGCTTCTTTTGATTTTCAATCGATGATTTCGGAGAAGTTAATGTTTTAAATTAACTTTTCTTCTTGTTTAATCATTTGTCATCAGTTTTATTTTTTAAGAAGAATGTAAGATTTTTAAAGTTATTTTTTCGTTAGTTAAAAGAATTTCCATGTTAAACTTTTCAATACACATTTCCCCCCTTCATTTACATAATCTTTTATTTGGTTCATGTACGCGAATTTTAAATTTAATATATGAATATTTGGTAGAAAAAAATATTTTAAATGTATGACATTTTTAGATTTTTTACATAAAACTTTTTTGTAATGAGGGAAACTCAGGTAAATTTTTTAGTGACATAATTTTAAAAAAATATTTGATAAATTTCAATATCATTAATTTCCAAAATTGTCAAACCGGAAAAAAGAGCGATTCATTTATGCTTTCTTTATAACTTGAAATGTTGTGCACATTTTAAAAAAAAATATTTATTTACCTGAAGATATATATACATAATTATTACAAATACCACGTAGGCTAAAGAAAAATTAAAAAGATAGATAGTTAATATATAACAGACAAGACTGTTTTTTTATATACTCGTAGCAAATGTTCAATTTGTACTTTATATACATTTTAAAAATTTTACTAAAGGAGTACAAGTAACATTATAGTGGATTTCTGTGTGTTAAATATTTCCCTATAAATCAAATAGAGTTTACCTGAGATCAGCAATGTCATTTTGTCAATATTATTGATATGTCGAGGGCAGGGCCACAAGAAAATCAGATACACCACTGAAGAAATAATTAATATTGAGAGGAGAAAAGAGTTGCTATATAAACAATTTGTTCTAGTGAGAGAAATATTTATAGAAATGATTGTAAAATTCTTCATACGTTTTCTAAATTATTTAAGCATATCATTAATTATTATATAAGTCGTCAAAAGAAACGGAACAACTTTACGAATTTTTACAATTCACCTACCTCGCACTTGAATAATATTAATATTACTCTTAACAACTTAGAATAAACTGAATTACGATGTTAATGTGAGGATAACTTATTTAACTTAATATAATTAGTAGATAAAAAAAATTCTTCCCAATAAAGCCAATGTTTTTGAAGGATTATGCAGAAATGTTTTAAATAAAATATGTTTTTAATTTCATTTGAACTCCTTTATCAGTTCCAGAAAGATTCGAGAAAAATCGTTAAGGACTTTGTATTGCATCATTATGAGCATTTATCAGATTGGTGTATTGGAAATAATGTGAGTTTGAATTCGGAGTTAACTGCCATCTAGTCCTTTTCGCTAAGGCATCAAGTACTCCACATTTCCCCATTTGTCCTTACACACACTGAAAAGTTTAATTATTTGGGAGTAACTTTTGACAATAAATTGAACTGGAAGTCACATATTGAATCAATTTCAAGTCTATTTCTAAGAAGAGTGAATGTTCAAGAGCGTCTAGCCGGATCCTTATGGAGATGTGACAGATCAATTTTAAATACTACCTGGGAGAATTTGTCCTACCTTTAATTACTTACCTCTGTAAGCCACTCATTACGGCAGGTGATTGAGTTTTGAGAAAACTGGAACTTTTGCAAAATCAATCACCTAGGCTCATTACTGTGGTGGTCAGATCAACACCGATTGATGCTTTGCTTTTATTGACAAATGGCAAGCCCATTAAAGTTATCATTGAAGAAAATGCTCAGAATATTTATGAGAAATTCATTAGATCTGGAAATATTTACTGGACTAATTAACCAACAAATATTAGAAATCTTAAAACTGAAAAAAGATTCTGTTCATTTTATCCGGGATGTCAGACGGAATTTTGAACTGTCAGCTGATATTTAAGGGACTGTAAATCTATCTAATCCATTTGATATTATACAGATTGAAACAAGTCTGTGCCTTTCAGCTGAACCTTTTAAGGGGAACAACTCTACATATATTTTAGGGTGTTATGATCAAGAAATGATTGACACAATGTACCCAAAATTAGAGTGGGTATCTTATGTCAATCGTTCCTTAAGCATAACACGGATGGTCCTTTTTATGATAATTTCACCAATGCAGGCTCAGGATTCAAATTGAACTTACTCTCTTTTTATGCTTCTGCTGTCGAACTCGTTTTGATGTCGAAGTGTAAGCTATCCGAATTGCTCAAAAAAGTTTACTGTTATTTGAGGATAAATTTAGTAGAATGGTATTATTTTCTAATTCCTAAGCTGCAATTCAGACCATTAATTGAACTAACCTTCCCATATTAAAAGAAATCGTCCAGTGTAGGTAATCTTTGCAGGGATTGTTTTTAAGGATGAAACGAGTGGTGCTTCGATAGATTTCTGGACACTGTAATATTTTTGGGAACGAGCAAGTCGATGGTCTTCAAAAAGGGGTTTGAAGCTTCTTCAAACTAGACTTTCGACATTTTCTTTCCATTCTATAAGGATAGATAACAAGAAATTAAAGGATAAAAGTTATGAATTTCTAATTAAGTACAGGATCTAGTTAAAGCGTAGGTGATCTGAAGATCTCTTAACAAATACCAGTATTTCACGGTGGCAAACTGAATTCCCGATGGGTCATGACTACCCGTCAAAGCATCTTCATCGATTTGGAACCCTTTGGACTGCCCTCTCTGTAATTCGGTAGATCTAATGAATATGGGCAACCTCCGTTGTTGCACATCACTTCAAGCCGACTCAGAAATAACGTTGAGCAAGAGAATTCTTAAGGCAATGATTTCGGTCACTTTTTTTGTTCTAGTTTTTATATTTGTACTTTCCTTGCCATTGGAAATAATAATTTATATAAAAACATTAGTTAATCTATACATCCTTTAAAATGGATTTTTATTCATTTGTTAATGTTTCAGAAATTTAATTTGATGTTATCATAGAAGTAATAATTTTGAAAAATACGTATAATCATCCAGTGAAATATATAGAAATTTGATATCCAAAAACAAATTGGTAAGAATATAATTGAACTTTCATTGAAGCTTGAGATAATATTTTCGTATATTTATTGTACTTGTTTCCATCTGCATAACAAGTTCGAATTATAATAATAGATGATAATATAAAAATGAATTAGAAAAGTTTTAATAATTTTCAAAGGAATGAAATTATGAAAGGTTGATAAGTATGAAAACTCGACGAAATTTTATTCAATTTCTGATTAGTCTGATGCAGAAATATATGTATAAAATAATTCCTTTCAGAAAAGTTCAAGGTGTATAACGGCAAAATAGACCCGTTAAAAGTTCGGTTAAAGTGATGCATTATCTAAGGTTAATGTTCCAAATTGCTTGCTTAATTTCTGTAATAAGTCATCGGAGCCTAATTTGCAACCAGAAAGGAAAGTTAAATTAGAAAGTTTGAGAGCCTTTGCTGTTCTAATATATTTAACGCTATTTTCTACAGTCACTACAAAATATGAGTGATATGTAAATGTTTAAAAAGGAAACTTTTGATACATGTAAGAATGAAACTCTGTAACAACTTAGATTATTAATGTTTTAATGATTCAATTTTCTATGTATGTTCATTTTACGGTTTTTATCTATTATAAAAAGAATAATCTCATTTTACGGTGCACAAAACGCACTTTTTTACCTTAAAATTCTTCTCAAAAAAGGGATGCGTCTTTAGAATGAAAAAAAAATTGTTTTTTTTTTCAATGTCATATGAAAATGATGATGATGAGAACTAGAGGAAAAGAAAAAGAGAAGATATCACTGATGGTAGAGAAAAGTTAGATGGCAATGATATTGGGATTTTTCAAGTTCCCTAAAGGTCAGCTAAAGATTCAACATTAATAGTTATTGTACCTATTTATCAATTATAATTTACAGATCAGGCTCTTTTTCGGAAAATTATATTAAATTTTTGTGCGTGTCTTATACACCTGAAAATACAGTGCTTTGAAATAGAAAACTTAATATCTGTTATAAGGCCTCAATTTTTTTTCTCGGTGTTATCTTCAAAATTGTTATCTAAAATTTTAAAAATTGTTTGACATGCTCACTTTTATTTGATTACATATTCCATTTAAGCTTCAATATGAGACATAGTATATCTTTGAAATGGATGAAAAGCCCTCTCTGTTTTGGCAAATATTTGACATTGCTATGAAGATGGCAAGCACCGATGGCGCAGAAGTAAAACGCATGTCTACAGCATGGGAATTCTGCAGACATGAGTTTTAATGTTGTTTAAAACCCATTGCTAACAACAATAAAACTCACTTTAAAGTTTTGTTTAATTGTTTTCTATTATAAATTATACAACCTTCCAGAATAATCTCTACATTACCAGAATGGGTTTCTGGAACACTATAATGTATAAACCTATGGAATTTCAGACTGAGGGAAGTCTCAGCCAAGTGTAGATACTTCTAGTCTGTTAGTAAATCACGTTACTCAATTATCTGTTATGTGTTCATTCCCACTTGCTACAATATCTATTTGACGTTTTGGTGGAAGAGGGGAGTATAACGGCTGCAACATCCTGGAACCTCTCACTGAGTTAAGAAGTAATTGGCAGCAAAATATTTCATCTGAGTTCATGCTCTATACTGTACCTGAAACAGAAAATGCATCAAATACATGAGGTGTTATAAGCCTATGCTTATAACACCATATATGAATTAGCTCATAAAGGTGTTATAAGAATAGGCTTATAACATCTCAGGTTATCATATGAAACAGATCATCATAGGTCTTTCTGTGTTTCGCGGAGACTATGGTCAAGACCCAAACAAGTAGCTTAAGGAGTATGATCAAGTACTTAAATTCAATAAATGGGACGAAAGTATTTGAATGGAAAACGTGTACTTTTTCTGGGCCCGAAAATGGTTTTGAGATTACGAAAGAACGCTTACTATCTTGAGACCAATTTAAATTGGAACATTTGACAGTAGACGATCAAGGACGAGAGGAGCCGAGAAAGAGTTTAAATTTCGAGCACAAAAGCCTGACTAAAGTACGCAATCGTACATCCAAGGTGAGCTGAGATGAAAGGAGTTCTTGAATGCCAGTGATTGAAAAGGCGTCCCACCTCATGAAAGGTATTGCGGAGGATTTTTATGAACTCTCCTGACTAAAGAACTCGATGCGAAGAAATAATATGTAAAATATAGTCAATGTCTAGAAGAAGGAGAGACGAGTGACCAGAAGGAAATTCGATCGTTTAACTAATGATATCCCGATATAACCTATAACTTAAGAACTGAACATCCTTGATTTCATCTCAGATCTAAAGGCAGAGCAGAAGAAGGTTTCAGAATTAGGAAAAATTGTCTCTTCGACAGAGAAATTGGAACAATTAAGAGTAATTAAAGAACTAATTGATGGAATACTTTGTAAAAAAAATTTGATCCAGATATCCAGATAGAAAGATGTGGTTTCCGGTCTTTCCAAGACCCTTACTGAAAGATATCCTCCAAATATTTTCATGACGCACCCTCAACAGGCCACTTAGGATTTGTCAGAACTTATGACAGAGTGAGGAAACGATTGTATTGACCGGGCCTCTCTGTACGTCAATATGATACGCACTTCCGTGAATTTCGTGAAACTTCCGTGAAACCGCCCCACTTCAACCATCTGGTCATCTAATTCCTATTCCTCGTACTGTTGTGCAATTCCGTTGGATCGAGATAGACTTGCTTGGATGATTTCCAAAGTCGCTGTTTGACATAATGGATCACTGTCTGTACTGATTGCTAAGCTCGCTATACCATCACGAATTCATTACCTACACCTGAACCAGTCCCGAAAATAGCCAAGTTTCTCCTAGAGTGTATCCTTTTAAAACATGGAGTTCCAAGAGTCATCATTACAGACCGAGGGTAAATGTTTCAATGAAAACTAGTTACGGAACTTAAATGCCTTTGTGATGGTAACCACCGAATGATGATTTCTTACCATCCCCAAACTAATGGGCTAATAGAGCGCTTTAATAAGATATTAACATACATGCTGTCTATGTAGTTCGAAGTCAAGCAGAAAGATTAGAATGAAATATTTCAATTCATTGACACACAGCACACACACACACACACACACACACACACAGCTTGAAGCACAGAAAATGAGGATACAATCGGACACACATCATTTTATTTGATGCATAGACGTAAAGTCGAGACGACACATGACATACTGAAAATTCTGAAACTGATTACACTATACGAAAGAAAATATATATTTATACTATGGTTAAAGAAACAAATTCATGTAACAAAAATAATTCTAAAGCACTCATAGTAATAAAAAATAATTATACATTCATACCTAAATAGTCGAAAAAATTATTTAAAATTCAGTGAAAGTTTAGGATTAATAATCCAGTAAACAGTTTTGTATTGTCATGAATAATTTCTTTTATCACACGATTTATCTTAAATACATACGAAGAGCAATGATATGGAATAAAAACGTTTCGATTCCATTTTCAGTTCTTTAGATTAAATTTGCTCATTTTTTAAAAAAAATATATGCATATAGACATGATTGCTTCATTTAAAAGTTTAATTATGTATTGATATCTAGTCCCATGAAGAAAAAAATATAAAAACTTGTTTCAAAATATGTTAGTTTGTATAAATATGTATATATAAAGTACAAATTTATAGATATTAGGCTATATGCAGACGGAAATAAGGAAAACATCTATGATGAAGAATGGCAAAAGAAACTCTTTTGTAAATTTGCATTTTCATGTAGGCATCCCTCTTTTTATATGTACGAATAAGATAAGATGTCAAAACAATCTTCTGTAAGAGGTAAATTTACAGAAAAGCCATCAGATTAAAATATTATTTTAAAAAAAGTGTCATATCACAGTGATTTGTAGGTATGCATAGTTATTGGTATTCGTCTAGTAGAGACCTCAAAATCTAAAATAATAGAAATTATGGCAATAGTAAGAGGAACTGGCTCAAAAGCATGGCTAAATACCAAAAAGAACAAAGGGTTACTTCGACACTAAGAAGTCTTGGAGCGAAACCAAACTTTTCCCCGTCATGGATAATGAACCACAGCTCGAATTATTTGCCAAAAATGTCAAGCCACAGCTGAAAAAATAAAAGAAGGATTAAATATCAGTCGTGAAGATACCATTACACGCAAAATAGCTCAACGGGAGAGCACACGTTAGATTTGTATAATGTATGAACCTATCATTACAGGCATCACTGCAAAATATATGACTACAATTGTGCAGACAGCACCAAAATATAAACCTTGATAGCCGGAATTATGAAATTTTGTATGAAGAATAGTCTTTCCCTTTGTTTCCCGCTTCAAGAAGAGTTTATATTCTGCAACCTGCTTCAGAAACATTCGATCCTTATTTGCTTGTTTCCCACTTTAAACAATGGAGGTGCATCTTTGATAGTGTGGGCTTTTAATTCTTGCTATTCTTTATAACCAAAAATCTCTTTGAAGGATTGTTTAGAAGCACAAGACTATTTGAACTCACTCCAGGATCACTTTCATCCAATCTTGCAGACAATCTTTGTTTCGGGAATATCGTGGGAGAAAAGTGAGTGGATGGTTTAATCCACCTCATCACTAACAGCATTGGGAGGCATATCACTGTCAAGAGGTATAAAAAGTCGTTATATAAAATATATAGTTTGTATATATATATATATATATATATATATAACTAAAACTTACACACACATACAGATGGAGGACAAAATAATACGAACACCTGTGAAAAGGTATGATGTATTTCACACCTGCAGTACAGCCGCGCCACCTGCAACAGAAGTCTGCCACCTAGAGAGGGTGAAGAGGAAGGTATCAATCTCTCAACAGCAGTCACCTGCGTTGCATGCGTCTATTGAACTGTCTGTGATAAGTTGAAATGTCAGACCTGTCAGAGTTCCAAAAAGAAATGATTGTTGGAGCGCGTTAAAGTGAAGCATCAGTTACTGAAGCAGCAAACCTTTTGGGATTTGCAAGGAGTATGTTATCAACCGTTATGTCAGCGCACACGAAAGAGGGTAAGATGACGTCTTCAAAGCACAACAGAAGCCGAAAGTCAAAACTTGCTAATAGGGATAGACAGGTCTTGAAGGGCATAGTAGCCCGAAAGCGCAAGCAATCGTTATCCGAGATAACATTCGAAATGAACAGTCATCTCCAGAACCCCGTTTCAACAAAAACTGTCAAAAGGGAACTCCATGCTGCGAACATTTATGGCAGAGTGGCAATTTGTAAGCCCTTGCCCAAAAGGGCATTTTGTAAGCCCTTTGACAGCCACTAAGGCTTTCAAGTGACGCCAATCATACAGAGAATCACAAAGGCTGGTCCCCAAAGCATTGGCAAAAGGTAATAAGGTCAAATGAATCGTCAATCACCCTATTTCAAAAGACCAGACGCTTTTATGTCTGGAGAACGCCCAAAGAAGCGTTTAATCGTGAATGCTTCTGCCGACTGTGAAGCATGGGGGTGGCTCCATTATGGAATGGGGTGCGAAATCTTGACGCGGTCTTGGACCACTTGTTATTCTACATAGGAGAATCAAATCCAATTTCTCTCTAAGCATTCTAGAGGATCATGACCATCCTTTTGTCCAGACTATATTCCTTGAAGAGTGACCGCTTTTTCAAGACAACAACACCCCTATTCACAATAGGTGTGTTCAAGCATGGTTCTAAGAACATGACGATGAAGTTGAACATCTTGCCTGGTCCCCTCCGTTTCCGGAATTGAATATTATTGAACATTTAGGGGAATATTTGGAGTCCAAACTTCGTTCCTGATTTCCACCTCCATCCAGCCTTTCGGAATTAGAGACCGTTCTGCAGGAGGAATGGCTTAATATTCCTTTAAATATTGTCCATGAACTATATGCTTCTATCCCACGTAGCACTAAATCTGTACTTCAGTCAAAGGGTGGTCCAACCCCCTATTAATAAAGATTTTCCATTATTTCACAGGTGTTCGTATTATTTTATCCTCCATCTGTATATATATATATATATATATATATGAACTAAGAAGTTATTTAAAAAAATAAAAATTATAACAATATGAAGGATATCACATTTGAACCAATAAGAAAGAAGATATAAATCAAATAATATCATAAAAAAATTGATAAAAAAGGAAAAAGAAAAAAGTAAATGAAAATTATTTATTTAAAATAAAACATAAAATTCAAAAAGAAGTTAATTAAATGAAAAATAGGTAAACGCCGGAAAAAACAACAACAAAAAAAACAATAATTTAAAAAAAATAATAAAAAATACCAAAAATTTGAAGAAAAATAATCAAAAATAATATTTTTAAAGCTGTAACATCCTCTAGACTGTTAGGCTGTGTTATACTAGAATTATGAGCCAAACTATCCTTATCAATTAAATATATTATTAAAAATGCTTATAAAACAAAAATATATTTGAAAAGAAATTAAAAGCAATATCAAAACCTTTACAAAACAATTACGAAAAAGGCAAAATAAGACCAAATAATTCCTTAAAAACAAAAACTATCAAAATTATAGAACAAAAATATTATTCAAAATACAAGAAATAAATTAAAAATATCAACATTTTGCATGAACTGGCCACCACGTGTAGGAAATGTATAAATATGTTATACAAAATATATTCATAAGTACTTAATCAGTTGTAATTAACTTTCTCTTTCTTTCTTTCTCTCTCTCTCTCTCTTATATATATATATATATATATATATATGAAAAAATGCCTCATCTAATGATTCGAGCTCATTACGAGCAACTGTCAGAGTTTGAAAAATGTCGTATCATTAGATTGACAGAGGCAGGTGGGGCCAATCACAGAATTGCTCGTCATATGGGTCGAAACGATGCGGCGATTAGGGCAAGAATGGGTGACAATGGCAGATTTCAGCATCATGATGGTAGCGGTCAACCAAGGGCCATAGCAGATCGGGAGGAATGAGTGATTGTTAGATCAGCTGTCACAGTGCTTGATTCATCGTTATGACCCATCAGACGTGCGAACCGCACACGAGTGTCATTCACATGACCATTCACAACTGGCTGAGAGAGCAAAATCTAAACTAGTACCTACCGCTACGCCACCTGCCACGCACACTTGCACACTGTCGAGCCAGATTACAGTGGTTCTTGACTCGATCAGGTTGGAATGATACTTACAGGGGACGTATAGTGTTTAGCGAAAAATCTCTCTTCCCAATGTGTCCTGACCTTCATCGAAGATTAGTCTGGAGAAACCCAGGGAAGCGTGCCAATCAACCAGGAGTTATGGCCTGGGGGGCCATTTCCTTTGATAGCCGGCCCCCTTTGGTCGTCATTACAGACACACTTAGAACACAGCGGTAAGTCGACGACATTCTGAGACCTGTTTCGCAGT
The DNA here is from genome assembly GCA_019974015.1 of Nephila pilipes. Classification (NCBI taxonomy): domain Eukaryota; kingdom Metazoa; phylum Arthropoda; class Arachnida; order Araneae; family Nephilidae; genus Nephila; species Nephila pilipes. The sequence continues at coordinate 1,178,404 of BMAW01056371.1, forward strand.
ACCCTGGCCTTATTTTTTAGCAAAATAATGCCAGACCACATACGGCACGTGTTGCTATGAACTGTCTTACAGATTGTAAAACGCTTTCTTTGTCAGCCAGATGGCCAGATATTTCTCCAATCGAGCATGTCTGGGATAGGATGGAAAGTCGACTGCATCTACAAGGGAATGTTTATGACCTATCCCTACAGTTTGAGCAAATTTGGCAAGAAATACCTCAGGGGACCATCAGGGAGATTTTTCACTCTATGCTACTTTTTATTACATTCTAAATACAGTTTGCATCCAGGCTAGAGGTGGGTCAACACTTTAATGAGCTTGTTAATTTGTAACTATATTACTCTGAAATATATCATTAAATTTTTCTGAAATTTTAATCATTTTCTATTCTGTACATTATTTTCCTCTCAGCCAATTTTTGTCCCCATCGAACAACTCCTGCTTGGTGCGTCTTTTTTTTTTGTTATAGCTTATATATATATATATATATATATATATATATATATATATGCGTGTATATGTATATTCCATTTCGAATCGTTGCTGTCCATAATGCTCATGGCGGACTAAACAATACTCATGAGAAAATATTTCAAATTCCAAGTATTTCCATTATTTATTTCGTCTACCACCTGTATATATAGATCTATTTTTCCACAAAAGAATGCAAGTTGCTGGTATTTGTTATTTTTTGTGTTAGAATGCTTTCATTCTTATATTAATATGCTGTGAGAAATGCGATAACACTGACACGAGAAAAGATAAGAAATTGTATTTCAGTTGCGTGTTTCAAACAGAATAAACAACTACTTTTATATATACATTTACCGCATATGTTGATATATTTGAGCATTTCTCCAGCAAGAAATTTTTACAAAAGAAACACGAGTTCTCTTAATAATATCAAATGTAATTCAATATTATACAAAGTATGTCATAATACTTTATGATACTTCAATACATGGAATTATAAATAAATCATATATATTTGCTAAAATAAGAAATATTACATAGGTATTAAAAAAACGAAGTCTAAAATATTGTTTTTGTTCCCAAATATTCGTGCAGAAAATCATTTCCCTCTAAATACATTCCATTTTTGCGCGGTTTCTTTCTTATATTAAATTCTTTCGCTTTCCGAAATCTGTTCAACCAGCGAGCATTATTTAGTATATTGCGATTTTAAAATAATATTTCTGTCATGAGCAAGCGATTACACTATCGACTCGAAAAGGGCGCGTTATTAAAGGCAGAGGAGTAAAGCGCGCCAGACAGATTTATTTTCATAGCAGCGACAGTTACAGTGGGAGGGCTCAAATTCTAAAATAACATTTGAAACAGAAAAATGTATTTATCCGAGAAAGAAAGAGGAGCAAGCGTAAAATATTTCGGAAAGTTTCAAATTGTCAGGTAAGATTGGATGCTATTTAGGAGATGAGCGAAATTTAAATTGGAAGTTTTCGGAATTGCATGCTCATATTTACATGTTGTATATGTGAATTATAATCGCAGCATATTGCAAGCAGTTTTTATTGTTTAATACGCAAACATCGAATTCAGTTTCCATTAATAGAAACAATTCTTTCGTATTGAAAGTTCTGAGTAATAAAAACATTGGTTTAGCATCCGTAATACGTTTAAAACATTAATCGACTAATCTCAAATAACACAGACATATATCTTAAATAAAGATATCTTAAGAGTTCAGACATTATAATCACGTAAAATAATTGTGCATATTTAAATTATTACCTTCATTTGTCTATTCACGCATGCTGCCTTTATTAAACTTACATACCTGTGAGAAAGAATTACATGACCGGTAAAAGAGAGAAAATGAAATAGTGCTATTAAATATGTAAGAGCACTAATGGGTGCATTTAAATTAATGATACGTGTTATGATAGTTAATGAAGAAAAATAGAAAGAATAGAAATTCAGAAGAATCGATTTTTAAGTATAAAATTTATTCATACTTGTACTAATTCGCACTTTAGAATATTTTACCACAATATATTTTAATTACGGGAAAAATGTACAAAATATCACAACTTAACACAGCAGATGGAAAAAGTATCACGTGATGATTGAGAGAAATGCATGTAAAAATAATTTCTTAACAATTTGAACTTGATGTAATTCGTTTTTACATCATAAATGTTAAAATAGACCGGGTTCATACACATATTAATATCTTGATGTAACCATAGCTAATATTATTCAACTCTATGGTATCAAATAATAATTACATGTTAATGTTCAGTTAACAATGCTATATTAAATTATCTTACATTTCATACTGAATTATACAAAATATAATAAAAAATCAACTTATTAGTATACTTAAATAAAAAAAGATAGTGTGCAGATAGTGTTGTGCATTTTGTTGGTATAGGAATAAATATTATAGTAAAATTTATAACTGAAGAGAATATTATGTATACTAAACTGAGTTTTATAAAAGTATACAGGTAAACTAAATTCAATTCATTATAGCCTATGTATTATACTTCTCAAGCTATCCTTAATATTAGAAATCAACTTATATTTATGATTCTAATTATAAGAAGTATTCAGATGAATGTTTCAAAAATATTAATTAATAGCACATTTAAACGAGAAAATTACCTTCTTTTACAGTAATAATTATTAGATAATTATAAATTTAATAAAAACTCATTCCTTGAATGTTTATGTAAAGTGTGCATTCAGTATCGTTTTGATAAATGAGGGAATCTGTATTACCTAATGAGAAAAAGCATATCAGCCTGTAAATAACTATAAATCAATCGCAAACATTTTCTTTGGATCTTTGTCAATGATTTATAGTTAAAATGTGTAATAAGTTGCAGTTTTATTCATACATCTCTATAATTTACTGAATAAAATGGTAATTTGTAAATAACCATGAATCAATGACAACGTTTCCAAGTAAGAATTCCATTAGTCCAGATACGGTCATTAAAAAAGAAATCCAAGAGCAAAGAACACAAAAACGTCCAAAAATTAACTTCAAAATAACAGTTCCATTTGGGCGAAAAGGAAAAAAAAAACTTTTTCCAATCTTCTTACTGTGCCAAAAATAAAACAATTTTTCATCTTGAAGCCTTTTCTAACAGAAAATGACTCTTTCAGAATTCGCTTTCATCGTTCAAAGGATAGTTACTTGTAGATGTCACTCTAAGAAACTAGACCAGTCTCCTTTTTGCCGTTCAAGATAATTTTCTTGAGTAGAATGGGAGAGAATAAAAGCTTTGGATATAGTAAGCGCACTTAAATCGAGAAATCGGGAATCTTCAGTTTAGAGTTTGGAAAAAAGAAGAAAAAATAACTTCAATTGTGACTGGATGTTTCCTTTTCCAAGATCTTCAAAAGCGGATCCTAAGATATTCTCTTAGTTCTTCATCATACTTGTAGTAGTAGTAGCTAAATTAATTGTATTTAAGCCAGATATAAATGATTAAAACACATTTTCCGAACTTTAATGTACAGATTTGATTGATGAACTATTTATTAACGTAGCACTTTGTTGCAACATGAGGGTATATGTTATGGTGATGGACCTCATAGTTTTCAGCGACGAGTATGACAAAATGGCATCCCCTTCTCTAAACCTCAACACCAAACTAATGGAAGGACTTGGAGCCTCGATAGATTTAACGTGCATCAGCTCCCTTACACAGTGGGTGTTTAGCGGCATCTGGTATTGATCCCTCGAATCGACAAAAACAACGTTGGCCATGAGCTCGCGACCATGATCACTAAATTGCTACGGCCATTTCGATGTGCAATATTTTTAAATTTTTCTTACATAAAAAGGTAAACTATCCTCGGTATATATAACAAAATATTAAAAAGTGTCAATTAGAAGGTGTTAAAGACACCATAATCTATCATATAAGGTAATTGAAAAAATATATTCCAGCTCAATAAGTATACTTTCATTAATCGATTGTCAGTCATGGATTCAGTAAAAATACTTTTTTTCAACATTTACTCGTACATCATTAAGCAACTGAATTCACTTTCAACATTTTAATTGCTTACAAATATTAATGGAATCCCTTCGTTTCATACAATAACGAATCGGCAGTGTTTTTAATTATACAAGATGTCCCGAATTTCAATTTTTTTTCATCAGTATAAAGAAAAAACATTTTTTCATTCATTATTTTCTAATAATTTGCATAATGACAAAAGGTCTGACAGATTAAACAATACATTTCAAAGAAATTAGAATGCTTATATATGAAATTTATTTTGATAGAAAAATGTATTGAATATGAATTCTTCTTATTAAAAAACAATAAAACAGAAAAATTGAATTTATTTTTAAAAACATTGTTTACTAATATTATAATTATTTAACTAATATAATAATATATATGTAACAATTGAATTTTTTTTTCGATTATGGTATCAGTTAAATTTTGTAATCATATCTACTTAAATTACAGCTAATTATACATTAACAAAGTATAAACCTAAAAATTATATGTCCGTTGAATTAATTTGTCTCTTAATTACTTTTTAGTCAGAATTCTATGACTCTTTAAAAAGTTATATTATTATTTAAACCAGATTTATTCTAATTTCCTTTTATTTACGCATAACTGCTTCATAATTGCTTATGCTAATGCTTCTTTTTTTAAATTCTTTGAAACACTTCCATAAATGAAACAGATGTAAGATTCTTTGTATGTACTTTCTAATAAACACATAAATCTCAAAGAAGGTAATAAACCCACTTTTTTTTTTTTCTGAAAAGGATTGTTATTTATTTGTTCATGATTTATGGTTGAGATATTATTTTGTCGAAACAGAATAGAAGTTTTAGAATATTGTAACAGAAAATGGGTTCTGATATAAGCCCCTCCTCCACACATTATGTATATATAGTTGTATATGTCTACATAAGCCACAGAATGGTATGCTGAGTGATTAATAGAGAAAAAACATTGTGAAATTTCAATTATTGCCCATCTTCTATTCTTCGATTTATTTGCCAAATTCTTAAGTAAATTAAATTTGCTATCTCGTTAATTTTAAGCTGAAACCTACATTTCATACTTTTGTGTCGCCTAAATATGTACTAGTTTTGAAATGAATAGAACTACAACAATGTGTCTCAAGAAACTTTCCTGAAAAAATCTAATTTACATTTCAACTGGAAATTTTTCAGAGAATCTGACATCTGGTCAATAGTAAATCAATACTTATGTGCTTCAATATTTTTAGCATTATCTTATTTTAAAATTCAAAAACTAAGAAATTCCATTAAGGATTAAGACTTTCCATCAATTGTGTGTATACAGTTTACTTGTTTGGGGAAGGATTCTGTAATTTTATGTATAGTAAGTAATATACTGGATCACATTTAGAAAAAGGTGCTATGTGCTATTCGGAGTTCGTGTATATTAATCTTTAATGAATGGTTGAATACCTTACGTAATATAATGGGCTTTCTTTTAGCTTAATAAATATTTTTTATTAAGTTATGTCTTATTAATTTTGGAATTTTTAAGGGCTTCACGTACAGTGGCAAAAATCTTCGGAATATCAACAATTCGAATGTCGTCTGTGTCACTTGGTTGATATTATAAATACTGGACTTTTAATGCAAAAAATTGCGTGATATTCAACATATAATATGTATATATTCTATACATAAAATATTAAAATAATATATACATGACACATTATATACATAAAATTTTCATTCTTAAATCAATTTTTTTCAACTTAAGACAAAATGCTATTCTGCAATAAACATTTTTATTAATTTCACAGAATATTACACTAAAGTCTTGGCAATTATTATTTTTAATGAAAACTTTGTAGAAAAGAAAAAATCCTACCCTTTTAGCTTGCGTATAAGATCGTAAATAATATTGAGTCTATATGATATCATTTAATAAAAAGCCCCCAAAGATAACTACATGTTTTACTGCTGACATTTAAATAAATTAAATTTATACTTCACTTTTTAATATCAATTTGAATTTGATATACACATGCACAAAAATTTTGAATGATTTAATTTTTTTTTATACAAAACTACATTTATTCACACAAACTTAATATTTCAGAAGAAATTTTTATTGTAAAATGTACCTTAACTATCTTACAATTTTCACACAAATTTAATAATATTAACACCAAAAAAAAAGACATAAAAAATTAATATTACGAGAAATATGATTAATGATGTCTTTTTAAAGTTTTTCTCAACATTTGGAGAGCCAAACATTTTTGTACAAAACCTTCTGAAATAATAAAACTATTTTCAAAGGATTTATTTTATAAAATCTTAAGAAAATATTTATTTTTACTTGCAGTTTTAAATATCAAATTTTTTTCAAAATTTTGGCAATAAAGGTCCTATGTCCATAAATTAATATTAAAAAAATTAAAATTTGGTAACATATGAATATTTCTTTTAAATTTGAATAACCTCAGGTTATATTTAATGTGATTTGTTTCTTATTTTGCTTAGACTAATATAATTCAGTAAATAATAAGAATTTGTAAAAATTATTTACTTTAATTTTCTCTGTTAATACTTTTATTAAGGTTTAATTCATTTTAATATTTTTTTCAATATATAATTTTATATTAATGAATCATATAATCAACTTGTGTAAAATTTTAAATCTTCAAAGAATTTAACTTGTAATCTTGAATGATTGTTTCTAAAATTAATTGTTAAAAATTCACCTGCTCTTACAAGAAATACTATTCGTCATAAAATGATACTGCACACCTGCACAGAAAATAAACCTTTTATGACGTAACGAACGATATGTAAATATTAAAAATTATTCATCAGCAATTAATTTATTCACAAATAGGACTTACAGAGATTACAGCAAAAACATAACTTATAATTAATATCAAAAATACTGAATTTTCAAAATCACCAAAAAAATAACAAATATCTCCCGTTTATTTCTGAATATCTCAATTCATCTTATTAACACGCAAAGTTTGCCTCCTAATAGATGATGAATAATTTATTTTGAGTAACTTGGGCTATTATTAGGTGTAAACGCATACATATTATCGATGAATTATAATCACATACCTCGAAAACTCCCAGCACACATTTGCTTCATAATAGAGCGTTACCCTCCGTTGATGAGTTAAGTTTGGTATTTTTTCCTCCCACATAAAATTTTTCAAAAACTGGAAACTTATAAGGCATCAAGATTGATAATTCTGGCTTCATATTTTAGCTTATCTGGAAAAAGAATTGTTTTGAAGGCTTTCAGCATTAAGGAATGTAAACTTGAATCCAGCTTCAATATTCCTAAAATACATCATCAATCCTCGTACTGTGTAAAGATTCTAATTATCTACAAAGCTCTCACTAGTCGGGTTTTGAAAAGTTGGATAATTTATTTGAAGACTGAATTTTATTTTTAATAAAAGAGATCTCTCATTTCTTAATAAGGATTCAATGTTTTATACATATTACCATACCGCAATTTTCGGTTTAATTATTAGTAACAGAACATTTTTTTAATTCCAAGCACATAAGAAATTTGATCTTTTTGACAGCTCCCAGAAACGTGCACCGTATAAATTTTCCTTTTGAAAAAAATATTTTAAGTTTTGAATTTTATACAAAAATAGAAAACGATTATAATTAAAGTAAATTAGAAAGAAAATGGATAAATCAAATTAAATGCTTTCAAATGATTTAATAATTATTACAAAAGTAAGTTTCTTACATATTCAACTTTGATTATTGTTGATGATCTGCATTTAATGCCTGTTTTTTTCGGTAAAAGAGAAATGACAGTTTGTTACAATGTTTAGGACCAGTTTATTGCACAAATATATTACTAAAGTTTTATACGTGCAAAATTTTTTGTTTGAAATAATGTAAATAGCCGCTTTTAAAAAAATATCTCAAAACAATGAAAAAAGAAAAAAAAATATTTTAATCAAAACACGGAAAAATTACCATCATTTCAAACAATTATTGTACTGAAAAGAAAGGGAATTTATCACAAATAATATATTGCCACAAAATAGGCTGTTGTCTTAGGTAATGTATAAATTGGTCACCCAAACACTCTTCAAAAAAAAAGTGTGAAATCCACGTGACTTTTTTTATTTTATTTGAGCAATAATTAAATTAAGCCATTTAATAAATTATAGTTTGCTTTAATTTCAATTAATAAGAATAATATCATTTCCCTCATCAATATTTTATCGTTTGATTTAACTTTTATATATGAAAAAAGTATTACTGCCCACTTCCATATTTTATTTTTTGCCTTAATTCAAATGTTTGATTGAATAATTATTTTATTATTTTCTTTCCCTATAATGCTTAATTGAATACTTTAATAATTATTTAAAAAAATAGGTTAGCACTTTTGTTAGCTAAATCTGTTCACCACAAAATTTTGTATGGAGCAATTTACTTCTTTTTTATTATTTCTGTATGTATATATGGATTTGTTTCTTGTTACGGATCAGAATTAGAATTTTCGTTACAATTTTAGCTCGTATTAAATTTGAAATTACATGAATCCTCAAATAGTTGTAGTTGAGGCCTACACATCATAATTCGAACATTTTAGAAGATTAATTCGTGTATTTTAGTAAATTGAATTTACATAATAAAAACTGCATTGAGAATGTGACTTGAAGAAAATCAGTTTCCTTATAATTGGCTAATTTAGTGTAGTGGCTTTCAATGAAGAAACGTAATGCGCTTGAATAAACTTTTTGAATGTATCATTAACCAATCAGTTTATTTTAAAGAATCATTAGGTAATAACATTTTCATCACGGAAGAGTGAAAGGCTCCAGCTACCCGGTATACTAGAGATTTGTGTAAAACATCGGGAAATTTTAACAAAATTTTGCCTCAAATTATGAGTAAAAATATTTAACATTATAAAGACTCTCTCTCTCTATATATATATATATTCCAAATTTTTCCCATTCTTTAACTTAAAAGTAGAGTTCATTCCTATTTTCTTATCCAATTCCAAATTATCCTTTCATTTATTAACGCGCTCATAAAAACTGTTGAATTAGGTTTCCAATAGTCATAAATCTGTCGGAAATAACCCCTATTAGAATGCTAGATATCAGGGAAATTTCCCCGAATCTCTTCATCTTACACAATGTCCTATCCCCACAAAATATCCCCATTATAAATTAAACTGCTTGGTAAAAAATCCTCTTTTCTACTATTTACTGTTCTTATCGAGACGGCGGAGCTGCGTCTCTTACCTTCTCCGATTTAATAATGTTACCTATTGCCTCTCTCTCAATGGCAGAAATGCCTGCATGATGAATTTGAAATTCACCTTTTTTACGTAATCCTTTTCATCTTTAAATTCATTATATATATATATATATATATATATATATATATATTATACATACATACATATGTATATATATATATATATATATATATATATATATTATACATATATATATATATATATATATATATATATATATCGGTGTGCGTGTGTATGAAGCTATATCATAAGCGATTAAAATTCAGATCAATGCATAAATATTAAATACATAAATGTAAATACACATACAAAAATTTGTATAACGTAGTATTCATCTCTTTTCAATAAGGTTTTTTTTTTTAATTAAATAAAGATATTTCTTTCTTTTTACATGGAGTTTATGTAATATTTAAACACATCTTTTTTTTTTTGTTCTAATTATCCTATCTCTTTTTGCATGATTTTTGCTCGAATTTTCAAGAAACGTGCCAACAATTTTAAATAGCGTTTGGTGTATTTGCACCTGTAAAACAAAAGTTTTGAATAGTTAATAAATCTGGTATTTATTTTGCTTTTCCGTAGATTTTTTAACATGCCAAATAAATTCTGTAGAATTTTCAACATGTCAAATAAATTTTACATCTGCATTAGCTGAATTATCAAAATATTTCGAAGGTTGGAAAATATACCGAAATTCACACAAATACAAATTTTTCTAGAGTTTTAATTTTAATTAATTGAGTCAATATATTGGTTTAGTTAGTGAATAGAAATTAAAATACAAATAATGAATGTCTAACTGGTATGTTCGATTGAGTAGTGCAACTCTCTTCGAATCGATTTACTAAAACATGTTTAATATATATGTATTTTACGTAATTTGACATAATTCACCGTTGATATTTATCGTTCATTTAACATGAATGTGTTATGATCATATACTAACATATAATATGCTTTTAACTATGAAATAATTATTTCGAACTTGCATTCTTTGAAATGTTACTCTTACTATTGAAAAAGAAAGAAGAAGAAAATGTTTATATAACGCTTTCTTGTAGACCCTCGATCCTTTTACAGATGGCGACAATTTTGGCGACTTTGGCTACCAAATGAAGGTATTCGAAAATGCTCACATTTTCCAGATATCTCAAGTAGAAGGGAAGGTTTTCTGGAATTTTTCCTGTGACGTCACGCCTGAAACTGGCAGCTATATTATTAAATATGCTGCATTACTAAGTTGAGGAGTCTGCCTTTGAAGTGTACAATGTGACTTAGAAGATTTGTCCACAGTGCTAACTATTAAGCTAATGATCTAAATAAGATTGAAAATGCTATTATTGTTATTACTATTGATTTGTTATATGTTTCTTTTGTTAATTTGTACAAATGCTAGTATTGTTCCTGTTGCACTGCAAATCTGTACAAGTTCTGTTACCTACTCTTCGTCTTTTCTTAAATATTTGTGAATAAAGTGAGATTCGCCATTACCCTCCTTGTTGGATTGTTTTCACTGTATACCCACAGAACGATTTTTGTAACCATCTTATCCATTTAAATATATTATTTTTCAGTTATTAAATACTTTTACTAAATTTATGATGTATAACTATTTACAATAAGGTTCAAGATACTGATCAATTTCAGTCTTTTTTATTAGTGTTAAACATATAATAACATCTATTATAGTTATTAAGTTTTTTATATTCCTCATTTTTATCAATTAAAAATCGTTTCTTTCCACATTTCAGTTTTCAATTACTATCTACTTAAAGTTATAAATCCTACACAATATTCGTTATTAAGAAATTCATTATCATCACAGTTTTATTATTAATAGTAATAATTAGTATATTCTAACACGTTAGCAAATTAAATGTTTTTGCACAGCAACATAGGAGTTAGTGTATACATTAAAAGCGAAAACTAAAAGCACAATCATTTTAAAAACCCTATTTACAAACTCTTATTTTTCATTAATCTTCAAGTATTTTTACAATTGATGGCTTTATATATTTACTAAAAATATAGCACAAGAAGTTTAATTATATTTCCTTGATTCAGACTTGTTTAGAGTATTTTCAGGATTTATTTTATTTGTAAAATGAATATTCTGTAGCACTGTAGAGAAGTAATCTAGATGCATGATACATTCGTCTTAAATTTTAAACCTCAAAAACTAAACTCTAAAATGGATTGTTTTTTTCAAATAATTTAAAAAAGAATCGACATATGTTTGGACGTCATTTTAAACTGTCCCAAACATTAATTTAATGGTGATTATTTTTAGTTATAAAACACATATTTCAGAGAAATTAGAGGATTTTAAAAAAACAGAAACTAAATTATAGAAAAAATATTTCTTAATCATTGTCTTGTCAGCCTCCGCTGTGGACAAAGAAATTTGCTTAGTTGTTATTCATTAAAAACCCATTTATTATCAAAACACGTATACTACGCAACTAGTAAGTCAATTGTTTTTGACATTTTAGAAAACTGTTTAGTTTTCGGATTGTTACTCTAATGATGAAAAGATTATTTAAAATATATTTTACTTCTCATTTTATGTACATTCCTTTTCAAATTTAAACAATATATTTGTTATTTTAGTTATTCACTATTATTAAAAGTGTTTTATTTTTTATATTGTTTTGGAAGAAGCATTTTCCTTTTTTTAACACTTAAGAGCTGATCAATAGTAAGAACATGCGAAGGCTGAAACAGAAGAAACTATTTTAAAGGCACTTTTTAAAGGCTTATTTTTTGTTTGTTTCATGATTTCTTTTAAAAGTTTAAGAAGAAAAGTTTCAAAATGACAGCCTAATTTTCAAGCTGACTGACCAGGATTTTGTTTTTGGCATGCAAGGTTTCATCATTAACAATCTCAACTTCAATTTGTTCTTGAAACTGCCAAGTTTCTGATGTTCTCTAAAAAGTATTGATCTAGAAATACTAGCGGAAGAAATTAAGTGGGGAATCCAAGTCCTTTCACTTGGTTAATTTTTAGAATATCTAATGAGTTATTTTTTGTAAATGAAGTAAATTTCCCTGTGAAATTTGAGAATATAAAGAAGAGTTATAATTAAAAGTAGTTTATTGGATATTATACAAAATTTGTCCAATGTAATTGAGAGATTCTAAATTTTTTACCTATCCTATTGTATTCAGTCCCAAAAGTTATCATCTAAATATTTCTACTTTGTGTTTTTATAACATACATTGCTTCAGTTATTATTATTTCCCATTAATTTATCACGATGAATTGTGAAATTTGAATATTTGAAACTGATTCGTTACATTAAATGTTATACATCTTTTTACTTAATTTTGTAAGGTACTTTAGAGTAACAATCCTGATTCAGAGATATTTCTATTTAGAGTGCCACGAACAATCTACACTCTTTAAAATGAATACATAAAAATTAATGCAATTGTAGAATAAGTTAATTTAACTCAATTTTCTATGTTTTATGGAAGATAATGTGTTCTGATTGGAATAAATCAGAAATAATAAAAAGAGAATAAATAATTTTTTTCGCTAGCATAGTAATATAAGCTATAAATTTTTCTCACTAATCAAAAGAATTCAGTAATTTTTTTAAAATTAATTTCAATGGCGAAAATTATTAATTGTGAAATTTTAAAAAGATTTTTACAATATTAACGTAAATGTTAATATTTAAAGATTTTTTGAAAATTTTAGTCGTTTGCCTCAAGTACAAAACACTAATCCAATTTATTATTATGTTTCTCAGTTGTGATAAAAAATTGAGTAATCCAAAATTTACTTAAATTAAAATACAAATTGGGTTTCCCTTTATTCTTTGTGTTATTCTCATCGGCTAGTATAAGATTTCTGCATTCAAAATAGACATTTGTATGCAATTTTGTAAGAAAAATTAAAGAAAAACGGGACTCCATAAACATTCGCCATTAAACTTTAGTTAAGAAATTCATTCCTCTATCAGATATTCTGATGGATATCAAAAACATTCATGATATACAAAGGAAGGTTTGGAACCCTGAATTTATGAAAACTATTTTAAAAATAAATATAAGAGTAAAAGATATCTAATGGAGAGAGAGAGAAAACTACTTTCTTAAGAATTCATTTCAAACTTTTCGAAATGTTATGTGAGGTTTCGCAAAATGATTAAAAGATTTAGGGAAAAATAAACTTCAGTCTCACTATTAAATTCATTAGAATATTTCTCTGTAGATCAATGAATAAAAAGTAAATGTTATAAAGTAGATGAAAAATTTATATATATATATATATATATATATATATATATATAGACTGTGGTTAACCGCTTCTACTTAACGACCGAGATGAGGGGTATCTGTGGAGAGTAGTCAGTGCTACCAGACAACTAACACTGCTTGAAATAACACCCAAACGCAATGTGGGACAAATGTAACTTTGAGGACAGTGCAGTGAATGTTGGTGTTCATAGGATATGGCAGCAGAAAGCCGTCTCTAGTACCTTTACTAACAACATGCCATCGGCTACATCGTCTCTGCTGGGCACGTTAACATGTGGATTGGAAATGGAAGACAGAAAAACTGTTGATTGGTCAAATGAATAAAAATACTAATAGGTAAGAGATGGTAGTAGTGTTAAAGTATGGTGCAGAATCCACTAGACTATGGAACCGATTTGTCAACAATTGACTGTGCAATATGGCGGATGCCTCCTAATGAAGTGGGCTATCTTTAAAAGGTATAAACTGGATCTTCTTGTCAAACTGAGCCAATCATTGACTGGAATGTACAGCTATCTGGAGACCATTTTCAGCCATAATTGGACTTAATGTACCAAACAACAAAGGAATTTTCTAGAAGAATGGTGAATGCACCCTGTCTTTGGGCCAAAATCATTCGCGTTTGGATTGAAAGACAATCTGTACAATTCTAGCAATTGATTTCTGCCCTTGATCATGAAACCTAAATATCATCGAATGTGTGTAATAATTGAATGATCAGTTCGTTCACAAAATCATGCACATGCAACACTTTTGAATTAATGGACGACTGTAGAGACAACAGGGATGAATTTTTCTTGAGCGGACATCCAACGACTAATTGAGTCAATGCTACGTCAAGATACTGCACTTCACCGAGTTAAAGGAGGTTCTAGTTTTCAACTCAATATTAGGAGGTATCTTATTATATCTTGCACTTCAGTACATACATACGCACGCACGCACACACACACACACACATGGTGCTTCGTTCAGTTGCATTGTTGCTCATCAATATAAATTTTCAAGTGTCACATCAATCGCTGAAAATTAAAATTGATAATAAATTTGTATTTAAGTATTATATTTAAAATAAGCTAAAACAAGCGGTGTAATTTATATTTTAAATTATACTCGTGTTTTCAATTGCTAAAAGGCTGTAACACTTCATCACTTTTAATAATGAACACATAATAGCAAACGTTGTACTAAACATTTAATAAAACCAGACTAAGGCAATGTGTGGTTTTCTTTTAATTAATCTTAAAATTAAAAAGTTTATCAGTTAAACTTTTATTTATATTGACGATATTATAATATTTATCACTTATATATATATATGTAGTGTGCGTGTATTCCATGAATTTTAATCCAAGTATTATGAGGTTTAAAAGTTTTTGTATGGAAATAAGAGTATAAAATAGAAAACTCATTATGTTAATTAAAATTAGTTGGCAAATCATAAGACTTGTTTATCAATTTACATTTTAACTCAATTTAAATTATCCATTAAATGCAAACAATATTCATGGTGATGTAGTATTCTATTTAATTAATTCTAACCGGATTTATATATATATATGTATATACATAACATATATATATATATATATATGTATATATATAACTATATATCTCTAATATATATATATATATATATATAGATATGTATATATATATATATATATCATATATATATGTATCATATACTAAATTTCATATATATATAATATATAT
>BMAW01056371.1:1202901-1290671 GCA_019974015.1 Nephila pilipes
AAATCTCTGTGTGTGTAGAAAAAGAAATATGAATCATAATTAATTTTCATTGAAATTAAAAATTTCAACCAAAATATATTTTTAATTGTATTATTTTTTCTTAAGTGAGCTTCCATAATTCCTCGAAACGTTTCGTTGGATTTTTTATTCAGATTCTTTGCATTACGGAAGCAATATTTTGCAAAAATAAATGAAGACTTGTATTTTCTAGACAAACTGTTCGAAGTTAATGTTTCCCAGTAAATATGTGCAAAATTGTATCAACTTGCAAAATATTAATCATAAAAAGTGATATTTTTCAGCTATGCATTAAAAAGATCACCTATTTTAATCAAACATTTTTGATTATTTTTATCATATTTAATTTCCTACATTCATTTGGATTTACTTTTACTGATAAAATAAATCATTTATTGAAATATAATGAAACCAAAACTCGCAGAGTTAGTTCAATTTTTTATATCAGAGGAAAGTAAATCTTCTGAAATACAATTCATATCACAAATGAAAAGAACGAACTATCCTCTCTCTCTATAGACAAAGTTTCAGTTTTTCTATTTTTTTTAATAACTTTTCAATTATTTTTGTTTAATAGCTGTTTACAGTGGTTTCCAAATCTGTTTTTAATCACCTCATACATTCATCTGAGTCACCCCAAAAAAGAAGCCCAACCCCTAACATTTGCCCTCGAAGAACAGCTGAAGATGTCAAATTGAATTTCTTTTTCTCAAAGCAGATAAAGCTGAAGACCGTTGAAAAGAAAATTTACATCTCTACAGACAATCCTGTCTTTGGCACGCTTTTTTCAGCTGAGAACTATAAGCGACGAGAAAGACTGTTCGATTTAAAATTTCAGTTTAAATTTTCTTTTTCTCGTAGCGTTTTATTTTCTATCTCCCTCGCTTCGCCAATTTCTCCCAGATATAGATATATCCTTGAATATCTATATCTATTTCTTTCCTTTTTTTACATTTTTCACTATATTTTATTTCTCATTCCTACGACACACAAAGGCATTGAGGCGCGCAATTCCACGTAAGGGGGACTCGTCAAAATTTGAGACAAGCTTCCTTATTTCCCCCTTTTTTTCTTTCCCTGACAGCCATCTCATAGCTATGAAATTGCAGCAAATCGGTTGTTCCGGAAGATACTAACTTGATGCTGAAAGCAGATGTCACTCCTCAGGACTTTCCTCTTAAGATTTGCCTTTTTCTCTGCGCTCCTGTTTTGCTCCTTTGTCATTAAATTGTTGCAATTTCATTTCTCTCGCTGTAATATGTCACTAGTAGAAACTATTTAAAGTGAAATCTAATTTCAAAGTTTCCAGGAGGGGAAAAATGGCTTTTCAAATGCTGCCCCCGCCGACAAGATTATTTTTATTATAAATTTAAGAAATGGGAAAGCGAGATTTGTAATAAAGGAATTCTGTAATCGAGTTTCTTATCTACAGCTTCTTCATTAAATGTTGCTTGTTATTTTTTCAACAAAGAGGTTAGTTTCTTTATCGTGAATTCATTATTGTCAAAAAGAATACATTTTCGCAGTATTTCTTTTAAATATATTTAAATTGGGGGGGAATAGCGTCTCGTATGACTGGAACTTTCACCACACAGTGTATTCATTTGTTTCTTGAATCTTTTCGTAATAGTTGCATAGTTTAAAAATGGTAAGAAGTTTCCAGATTATCTGTTCCTAAGAACCTCTTTTTTCAAACAAATTCAATTCTTTTTCGAGGAAATAAATGTCAATCTTAAGATAAATTTCTGTCAATAAATCTATTGTTTTAGTACAGAAAACTCTCTGATATTTATTTTCTGAAACTATATTTATAAAATTCTGCACCTTTGAACAGAAAAATTATATTCTTAGATAAAGAGCACAAGTTACTAGGATGACAACAATTGGATGACGTGATTATATTTGTTTATCAATGTCGCATTAAGAAGCAACACGAGGGCTATTGGTGACGGACCGTGTCATTTTCAGCATCGGTCAAGTGATGAGGATGATACCTGAGATGGCACATCTCTCTGTAAACTTCCACATCACGACAACGGGAGAACTTAGAACCTCGATCTTATTGAATATGCATCAGCCTCTATACATAATGAGTCTACATGGCTACATACCCCTGTAAAGTCATTTTCAACATAAAATTTCATTATAAATTTCATATGAGTAGAGATAACTAGAAATTATAAAATCCATGCGGTATTTGACATTAAACTCTATAAGTTAATGCATCTATATATGGTTTGCTTGAAGTGTTGGCAGTTTTCGGGGAGTTTTCAAGGTATTTACCCTGATTCTAATTTTTCTCTTAGTGTGTTTCTATCATGAAAATAATTGCTCAAATATATACGTGCTTCCGATCGATACTGACACGAATAACGAACAATTGCACAGTGAGAGATATTTGTCTTTTTGCCAGGCATGATTTGTAAGAGTCCAAAAAAGGAAACTATTAAATTTTTCTTCAAACTGAATTTCCAATTGCATTTCTATGCTTTTGAATTAAAAATTGGCAGGAAAAATGTCTGTATCGACTGTAAATAGAGTCACAAGAAATAAAGTTGTTTATTTTTTAGAAAATCCTGAAATCTATTTTTAAATTCTTGGATCAAACGGCAATATAAGATGGGTTTTTGGATTGTGTTTGACCAACTTGTAGAAATGCTTAAAACAAAGTTTACATTTATTTGGGTTTGCCAAATTTTTAATTTAATATCGAACGCATTTATGGTTTAAAAATTCTACGGATAAGTTGTAATTAACTTTGAAGACCTGCGTTTAAGTCGTTCAAATGAGCAGTCAAATTTATCAAAATTGCTAAATCTGTAAGATAGTTGGCCTCATCAAATTAGCGTACACGTTTTGTTTCTGATATAATAAGAAATTCGATTTTATTAAGTATGTAAGAATTCAACACGTGGCCTCGATTGAGCCATCTCACCTCTCTAAAGTACATGATATCGTCATATACTCATGATTCAAGCATTTAAGAAACTCCTGAAATTGACTGTGTTAAGCCGGAAAATGTTTTAAAAAAATAACTCTCTTGACGAGATGATTTGCGTAAAATATTCTATTTTTTAAAAACGTTTTCGCATAATAACGTTATGCAAAAGGTACTTCATCAAACGAGTTTCCCTCACCAATGGCATCTTCATCATTTTGTTTTGTAGCACTTCGTTTTTACTTATCATTTCCTGGACACTATACCTGGTAACTACACTAGATTTGTATGCCAATATATCGGGTAGCTACATCAGATATGATATGTAAGCCAACATTTTGGGTAGCAACACCAGAAATGTTGGCAAAACAGGAAGAAATCCATATCAATGTATTTTTTTCACGGCTTATTATAAATTTATTGGTGTTGTTGTGTATTATAATAAAACTGAAGAAACCATTTCTTCAGTTACATTACAATAATCACTAATACCTCTAATACAAGTGGCAAATTGAGCCGTATCAAAAGCAACAGTACTTTAATCTAATACCAAATAATAAAACTTAGGCTGATTGAGACGTCAAACTGCCTCAAATTTTGCATCTTTTTCTTTATTATGATTTTAAAAATAGAAGGCGCTTTGCTCAATCAGTAGATATTTCATTTATAAAAATTGGATAAACAAAAAGTTTTCAAAATGAATTTTAAAATTCTATACTAACGTGATACGTCTACATTTTTAAATGGAGGCGTTTTCCGTTTTTGCTACACGATTTTCAAACACGCCATTCTCTTTTCTGTTTTCAAAATTTATTTCAAAGTCTTAAGTTCCATGATATCATGTTTTGTTCACTGTGCTTTTCACTGTATTTGAACATTTGTTTTTAATATTATTGTACTCTGTTTTGGTACATTTTCGTGTTAGTATTTTGAAAATTTATCTATCCTGCAACACATTTTCCAGCTAATTTTTCATTAATTCTTGATTTTTTTAAGTTTACTTCTGATTTTGTCTCGTATAAAATCTTTTGGAAAGCATAAGCGCTTTTTTATACCTAAACAAGATGATCGTGATGAAGAAGTATTAAATGTCAAAATAGAGAGTGCAGCAAGAATTTTAAGATTTCATTTTGATGATTGAAGGTTTTTTAGCATTAGTATTGAGTTGAGTATAGTTTCCCAATTACTGTAAAGAATATGGTAAAATGAAAATACTGTAATAAATCTGATTCACTTGTCATAAGTGAAGTCTCTAAGATTCGCAGACGATTATGCGATAATTTAATTTTATAGTGCAAGTCATGACATCAAACATGTCAAGTGAATTTGATGGCATAAACATTATATTGAACTATAGCATACATTGTATAGACAAAGGTAGAAGTGCTGCTAAGACTTTTCATGCAATTAAGAATTGACCACCACAACCTGTAATATTTGTACGTTACAATAATGTCTTTTTGCTTAGTGTAACAAAAAAAGTAATTTATTGATACAAAAAGCTAAAGAAGAAACTGTATATAGGGACAATAATGGAAGAGATATTACTGCCGCTTTTGCTGGAAGCTGGCAGAAGCAAGAACCACAAATCCTCAGATGGGGCTCTTTTCTATAACATCTCTAGAGACTGCAAAAGTTTTAGACTTTGAATGCCTTAGAAATACTGTTTTAAATGCAAGAATTTGAGCCTCAAGTTTCATACAGGTGAGAAACAATTTGTAAAATTTAAGTGGAGGAATGGAGTCAAGAAATTCATTATAAATTACATTTAATGACAACATGCCTGTGATTTTATTGCAGAATTAAGCTCATATTTACTATATTTTTACAAGGTAATAAAATTACTATGAAGTATACAACGTATAATGACAACTTTATATTATTTTTCAGAGTTTAATGAAATTTAATTAAAAGGAATACACATTTGTGATGATTCATTTTGAATTCAAATCTTTAATTAATATATAATCATTTTTATCTAAATTAATTCATCAAAACTCTGGTTTTTGAATTAATAATATATTTCGTAGAATTTTACATTAAATTATTTGCAGATGTAAAATTCTAAATAATTATTTATTAATTGCTTCTGTTTCAAGAAACTTAATTTATTTCAATGTATTCTCATAAAGTATTCAATCAGATCGATAATTTTTGTTTCTGTATAAATTATGAAAGATTTCGAAAAACTCATTTTTAATATTTGATTCAATCGAGATTACTTTACCAATAAAATTACTGTTGAAGAACGGCAAATAGTTAGATTAAAATATAAAGGTTTTATCGAGAATTTTATATCAATTCAATATTTTCATATCAATTTAATTTAAGTCAATTTTATTTATTAAAAAGAATTGGTTATCTATCTGATAGCTAAAAGTCATTTCGACTTAGTCAATACCAGATATCTATACAGAAATCTTTCCCAAACAATTTATCTTAGTTGACAGAAAGTCCAGAAGTTTTAGAAATTCTGTCAACTGGTATTTTCGTAGATATGCTCGTATTAGAGTGAGAAATAATGATTTGTATTAAAAAAAAAAAAAAAAACATGTTTCATCAGCTCTTGATGCTGTAACTGTTTTAATTTTCAAGTAAAATTTAGCGAAATTGTAGTTTTATTTCTACTTCGAAATATAAATTCTTAAACTAATTTAATTTCTTAATTAATGTATTCAGTTCATGATTGCATGTATAAAAAACATACTTACACTAAAATGTCTCCGATCAAAACAGAAAGGAGATTATAATATTTCTAAGGAATTAAAATATTTTAAAAGTTGTTCTCAATCAAATCTACATTTCCGAGAAATATTAAGATTTATTTTTGATATGCTATTAATTAAACTATTTCCCATGAAGAGTATGTATATATTACCTTCAATTAACTCGGATTAGAAAGCAGCAAAAATCCAAGACAGCTCAAAATGTAAAATAAAATTTATCTAAAGTAGAAATAAAGAAGTTGGTTTAAAAATAGTTACATATGGATACAGCTTGTATCATAAACAGCAGAAAAATCTGGCTGGTTAAAGAAACACAATCTCCAATGAAGTCCTGGATGCAGTCTGCTGGTCTGGTTTGGTTTGGTAGTTGATGGAGAGAAGGGAGGGGAATCCAGGATTGTGCTGCGTTGCGAGAAGGAGGTTTCTGCTCTGATGTTTGAGACGGTACACCCATACTGCAGGTGCACACGCACAATTCTAGATGTTTGCATTACTGTGCGTATACAGAAATGAGTTAGTTGGCAAGGCGATAGTGGCAACCTCAATGGCCAGACAAGATTCTGCCACTTCATAGCATGGTAAGAAGATTCAAGTGATGTAAAGAGGGACGCTACACTGAAATTTTAATGTGCTTCATACTTAGTAGTAGGGAATAACACTTTTCCTCGGATTAGTATTAGTTTGAAAGGTATTATATTCAAATAATCATAAATAAAAACAATCATTAATATAAGTGTAAGGTTTTATTATCTTAATATTTTACTCAGTTGAGGTTTCTTTCTCAATTAAACAACATGTCGAAGGAGCTTAAAAACTGAATAAATGGTTCTTGAACTTTCTAAATATGTTTCCCTCTCAAAGGTAAGTTCTATGAATTAAATTATGAGCTACAAAGAGAAGTCTGAGTAGTTTAAATTAAGTTTTAGCCAATTTCTATGGGAAGGAATATTCCAAATTCTTTAAACTAAAACGATAATTACATTTGTAGTTTTTTTTCCTCCCATTCTATTTTTCTGAAATATAATGATTAACCTTAAATATATTGCATTTAAAATGCTACTTCTTCTCCAGATATTTACCAATAATTTCCCTTTTATCTATTCATTATATATAATACATGTTACAAAATAAAGGATCCATTTTGTAATGAAATGAATATTTTTAAAGAATTTCCATGTTCTCGCAAAATGGGATTCCTATAATTGCTCAAAACATCCTTGAGAATATTATAAAAAAAGATCATAATAAAATATTCATAAATGCCGGTGGAGTTAAGCTCGGAGATTTCCAGTTTCTTTTAATTTAAAACTTTAAACTTGTATTAAAATGTACCCAAATTTTTATGTGAAATCATTTTCTTGAGCAGAAACATTAAATTATATGCTGAAACCATAATTTTTAAATGTAAAAATAGAAAAAAAATGCTCAAAGATACCGATTCCACTTAGGTAATGAATCATTAACAAATCTTATATATATACTTAATTTGATGTCACTTCCAGAAGAACTCAAACAGTGAAGGAAAAATCCGTAAATGATTGCCGGAAATTTCCAACTGCAAGAATTTGTTTTCTTCTACCATAAGCTTAAGTTAAATTTCTTCTTTATTACCAAATATATTCTTCTTTCTAAATGTTTTTTTCTTTCATATAATGGGATTAAGTGTTAAAAGAAGTTGATTACATACTAGTATAACTTCTTAAATACGAAGGAAAGTATTCAGACTAAGAAGGAGAGAATAACAGAAATTATTTTCAAAAAACATCTGTCTTGAATCTTTGTTATAAACCCCTACTGAATCAGAAAGTTTTGCAGTCAAATAAGTGAGGCACATTTTTCAGAACTTACATCAATCGGTGAGATTTATGTTTCCATATTATAGTTTAAGTTAGAAATTTTGTTTTGATTTGTGAAATTGCAGCCGGTGAATCTAGGTCTTAAAAAGTTCTATGGAATCATTTATCTTACACATAATCATTAATTCCGTTCTACACCATTTTTAGAGAAAATTCAATTTTATTTTGCTAATTCTGCGGAGTGTCAAGTTATATATAACTATATTAAATTTAAGTCTGAGAACAAATACATTACAATTACAACCTGAAATAATCACATTCATGTTATATGTATAATAAAGGTGTACAGCTAGCTATATTATGAGCATAGGTTCCAGGATAGAAGGAGTTCTGGCATTAGTGTCCTATCCTAAACTAAACTTTCAGGTAAGAATACACCAATCTTACAGTTCCGTATATTCTAAATACACATCTATAGAAATCTATGTGTGATACCCAAGTTCAAGTTCTCTCTTATTGTATTCAATAACAGTTATCGCATTTCTGTTATTCTATAAATGCTCAGTTCCAATCTCTACATGGTTAACAATTATGGAAATGATACTAACAGATGACAATCGTCTGACATTGGATGAATATCAATTGTCTTTACGCCTATTTCATTTTAAACAGGTTCTATGAAAATTGCTTTCTAAAGTAAATATAAGCAAAAACACATTTTAAAGTCAAGCATTTATTTAAAGATTAACTAAGGAGTATAAAAATGACTTTTGAATGTAATGTAGTGTGCAATTTATAAGTGCTTCAGATCCTTAACTAAGATTTCTAGGTAATTACCGATAAATTGAACTACCATAATATCTTATTTATATTTGAGATCAAAAAAGTGTTAACGCTTCAAGTGTTTCTAAATTATTCATTCTTTTACGCTTAAAAATTACTTATTACACCTTGATTTAAAAAATTACTTTTTACACCTAGATGCTTGTCACTTACATTTATTTAATTCTTTTTAATCAAAAAATTTAAGTCTAAAAAGAAATTACATGAGCTATACGTGTGTACAATTCTCAACTCAGTTGGACGTCGCAAGTCCATTACTGCTTGAGTGTACCACATTATAGTTGTTATTCACATATACTAAATTTCAGCTCTATCGGATGATAAGAAATGGATTAAAGTTCGAGAACCAAATACAAGGCCCAGTATTCCAGGCCCCTCTCCCTTCACTGCTTGAATATAGCATAGTATTGTAATGCCATCGAAATTATACGTGTATATGAGCTTTCAGCTCGATCGAATGATAGAATGTGGGTTACAATTCGAGTACCAAGTACAGGCCTCCTCTCTCCCAATTCCTAACTGTTAGAGCATACCATATCATTGTATTGCCCTTGGATTTATACATGAATACAAAATTTCACTTCGAACGGTTGATAAGAAATTGGTTAAAATTAGAGGAAAATTTCTGAACTGGAAAGACATATATATGAACATAACAAGTTAAATTTTTTAAAAAAAAGCTTGCTATAATGATGCTTAACTAATACAACAGTTTTGATACTAGATGGAGATGCTAAGTATATTTTTTAAGAATTTAACTTTAGTTTTTCCACAAGTGACTGCTATGTGTCATTGAAAAATTGTGCTTGTTTATAGTGGTATGTTTAACTGAAATAATAAATGAACAATAAAATAATTTTACATATAATGTAACTTTTTTACGAGTCGAACTTGTATTAATATAAATCCATTTTAATAAACCAACTTATAATTATATAAAATAATATATATATATATATATATATATATATATATATATATATATATATATATAATTTAATACTGTTCAGCTCCCCATGATCCCCTTCATGTGTTGAAGCTGAGTTTTAACACTCACAATTTAAGACATTATGATTAATCAGCCCTGTCTCTAAGCTGTATTATGTTGGTCATCATTAGTCTTATCAATTTGAGGGTTATTCAATTCCATTAGCAGTTAATATCAGCATTTAAATGAAGATCGTATCAAACTGACCTCATGTCTCAGATATTGTATTATATAGTAATAACTTACAAATACAATCGATAATGTTTAAGATATTATGAAACTATCTCTCGGGATTTAATTTATTGTAATAAATAGTCCTTTTTTTATTTAAAAGAAAGAATAATCACTTATCAACTGACAAACGTAATATGCAACTACAAAAATGAATAGAAATCAATGTGTTTGTGAGTATTAATTGAATTTAAGAGCTTTAATTAAACCACTAATTCGCTATTAATTACATATAATTACTTTTTATTTCCATTAATTTCATTCGATTAAATTATTCAAGGAAAGTTTTCTTCTGTTTATTATTTTTTTAAACGTAATACGAAACGTAACGTTCCTAATTTTGTATTAGAAAACTATACAAAATATCATTGCACTTAATTTTTTTATTTCATTTAGAGTCCCATATTTTATACTTAAGAAGAAGATTGAGTGCAGTTATTAACCACAGTACATGACATTTTTTGTCAAATACGGAAGAATTAATATTAGAATTTCGAAATTGTCTAAAAGCCTTAGGGAAGAAGAAAAATATTTGAATACTAAAAATGTATTGTAAACATCTTTGATATCTTTCGTTTCTATGACATTTATTTCTAAAAGTATGGGAAGAGTAACATTATAACTGAAATCTAATAAATCATTGAAAAATTCGGCGCAAATTATTTATTGAAGCATTATGAATAGCTCTTTTATAGTGGACTTCAGATATCTGAGATCTACGCCCCATATGTCAAATACAGGACTACCAAAGCACAAAATTGCAGTTCCCGCAATAACACGTAACAAAAATTCGAAAAGTAACTTCCAGTAATTATAATTACAACAAGTCACAGATTAGCTTGCACTGACTTGAAAATAATCAGTTATAAAATAAAGTTTCCATTTAAAAACTATACTTATATGTACGAGTAAAAATGATAAAATTTTCGTACATACAAGACTTAACTAAAACGTTTTTATGCATAATGATAGATTTAAGACAGATTTTAGTTTTTTCAAACTAATGAAAATCTTACAATTTTATTCAATGCATGATTAATTCAGCAAACTTTTTATCAAATTTTAAAGAGGTAAGTTGTGGCTCACGAATAAAAAAATTCAATCTATCTTAAGCAAAATAAATGAATAAAATAAATAACAAAAATAATTGTAAAATTCATTGGCGCATATGATTCTTCAGGCAGTTTTATTTTCCTTACCACAAATCATCATTTCTACGCCTTTCTCAGTTTATCTCTTATTGGTTCACCCTGGAGCACTTGTATAATTAAAAGGGATATTTGAAGTAAAACTTTGAAGAAGATTCTAATTCGTCGACTATACCTTCCTCCACTTCCAGGTGTTTTCTATCAATGCATCAAATCAAAATAACTCAACCTCTTATTATCGCAAAATTATAAACAATACCTGGAGCTATACGAGGTAAAAATTAAAATCGACAATGTCTCAAGCACTTTACAACGTGCTATCTCATTAGAAAGCATTGGTTTTTATTTACTTCTTAATTTACTAACGGGACACAAATCTCAGAGCTCGAATTATTTATTTGCCTCCAATTTTCACTGAAATAGCCCCTAGGGGAAATAACTGCTGTTAGAATTGTCGAAGAAAACCGTCCGGGCGGTACTGCTACTTTATCTGGTCCTACCAAACCAATTAAAATCGATTCCTACTATTTCTCTGGACCTGGTCTAATTAAGTACGAGTTAGATCTTCACCTAACAGCCTAGTAATTAGATGAAATTAAAACTTCAGCTCTGTTTGTTTTCGATTTTTACTCAACAACGTTTACACACGATCTTAGTCTCTTAAAATGAAATGAGGGAGGATAGCGGAGAGACATTTGACAATCTGTGAGGAAGCTTATATTTAGTAAAGACTCAAATATTGTTACATTTAATGAAAAATTCTAATATAGGGGATTAAGCGATGGGTATTGAGAAATTTTAAAACATCAACGAAGGTAAGTAGTTTATTAACATATTTCCCGCAGTAGCTGTATACATAATAGCAGTTTGTAAACTAGACTGGTTTCCAAAGACAGGCTTATAATCTTCTGTTCAGAAGAAGTCATTCTTTTCTAGTTTTTTCGTACTAAAACATTTTATGTAGAACACGGCTTAACTAAAAGACATTAAAGTCTTTCCATTAATTTGCTTTGGTAGATTTATAGATTTAGTTAACATTGCTTACATTTCATGAGGGGGGGCAATATTAGTGTTTTGCATCTAAATTATAACCAAATATTTAAAAGCTGAAGAATTAAAACATTTTACTTATCTCCTATAAGGGTTGATATATTCATATCCAGGGCCATCAGAATCTGGACTTTTATCATAATATTAATTCCTGGGTATCTAATGTGCTTCATTTTCTTGATAAAAAGTAATCTCAATTATTTCTGTAGTTTCAAGTGTAGTTGAAGTATGTCATGCCAAAGATGTATTGTTTTATGTCAATTATACTAACATATCAATAGCTATTTCAACCAATTTCAATTGCTAATACAATTTTTCCTTAATGATTTTTCAACATATAACTTCTCTTTTAACACCAACTCATTACCTTTATATAATTTTTCATTACCCATTCTGGCAATTTTTTAAGTAAAAAGTGTTGAACATTCTATCTATGGAATCTCTCTCTGTGATATTTCAACTATTTTGAATAGCACATAAGTAGATGTGATAATAAAATGAACAAACATCATTTCAGAAATGACACTGCATCACGATTTTCTCAAAGTAGCTCTTTTTCGCAAATACACAAAAATATAAAAAAAAAATTATAGCATCATATTTTAGGTTGAAAATTTACTGAAAGTCTTTATCAGCTGAATTATTTTCTATTCTACATGAATTCATAGAATGTCTTTTACTTATGTGGAATTAAGGGTTTCATTGCGTCTCAGATTTCTATCAAAGCCTCAATGTTTTCATGATTTAGATTGCATTTTTATATAAATTTTGATGAAAGGTCTTATAAAATCTCCATTAGAAAATGTTGGATCCATATATATTTTGAGTTTTATAGTATCAACACAATTTAACGTAAATCACATAGAAATATTGTCTACGGTTTAAGTATAGAGAGAAAGACGCACTCCAAATAACGCAATACGAGTTCTTAAGAGTTCAGAAAACAATTTTGGATTTATCTTGAGTATCTGAAAGCAATGTATATTTACTTCATGAATAGCAGTAAGTACAGTGACATTTTGAAACTTCCGTAACATACTTTTAAAAGATTTTGAGGTACTTCTTATTCGTCCATACAAGTTGATGTTTTAAACCTTTGTTGAATGCGGTATAAAATATTTTTTTAGTAATTTTTGTTAAGAATATTTTTGGAGATTAAGAAGTAATATATGTATTAAATAACCGATTCCTTTAAAAATACTTTTTAAAAATTTATGAGGACATCAGTACAAGAATTTATACAAGCAATTTGAGAATATTATGAAAACAGAGAGTTTTTCATGAAGTGTTTCTTGAATTTCGAATGTTTCAATTTTTTTTCTTAATCTTGTGTTTTAAGCTTTGTAAATATTGTTGAAACGTAGGAATTTTAGGATCTAAATTTCAATTAATTTGTCGTGTTTTGGGGTCTGGCTCTTTATTTTTTTCAAGTAAGGTATTTCACTTGAAATTAGAGTTGTGAACTTCAACATATCAATAATATTTTTCATTTTCAAAATGATTGTAATAGGAATTTTTTGACATGAATAGTATTTTAATTACATAAGTTAACTTAATATTACAATTTACTGATATCTTATATATGCTATTAAAAATTATTGAAAAATTATTAAATAATTCTAGAATAATGAGAAGTACAGTTATAAACAAAGAAAGAAACAAAAGATAATTTTTAGTACAAACAATAACAGTATTAAAGGTTGTCGAATGAGCATTTACAAAATTACTACAAAATAAACACGGGAAAAGTTTCGATATCATTTTAAAATAATAGAAATCTAATAAACCAAAAGGCCTTTTTTTTGTTACTCACTAATAAATATTTAATTTCATTTCGAAACACGATGTCATTTTTTAGCTTTAACAGATAAAAATAAAGCAAAACATCCTTCAATTAAACACTCATTAACTATTCAAAAGATTTGTCAAAATTGCCTTCTTTACTAATAAGGAAACACTGAAAAAGCTCAATCATTAGAAGGGCCCATGGTGGTTTTCGTGTCACTAGAAACGAATAGCAATATTTCTTTGTTCTAGATAATAACAATAATTTTTTGGTAAAAGATAAATATTTCATTTTCCACAAAATACATTTTTTTCTTATAAAGAACGTAAACAAGTGAATGCTTGCTTTTTTTTGGTCTTGTACCGTATGTTGAAAGTACTCCTGTCCTTCGTTTTGCACCACACTTATTTTATATGGTTTTAAAATGAAATTGTTTTTGGTTGTATCGTAATTGTTTGCATCATACCATTTATAAATTAAATACATATATTAACGTTATATTTACATGTGTATCCAAAATTTCTTGCTCCATTGTCACACATTTCATACCATACAAAAGTAAATCCACTTTGATTAACCAATTGAAAATTGTAGCTAACACTTCAATTAGTGAAGCAGTACCTATGAGAATTATAGATGAGTTTTCAGTTAGTGTCTCACATAGGGATGTTACACCTGCAAAACCATAGAAAAGGAGAATTCTAGCATTTCAAAGCAGTGAAGCTGAGTGGTGTGTTGTTATTTCAGATCTTTAAGTTCAATTTGTTCCGAAAGTTATTTATTGTTGAGTTTACTTAAGGAATTTGTTGTTTTTATTTATAAGGAATTTGTTGTTTTTATTTATAAGGAATTTGTTGTTTTTATTTATAAGGAATGTTGTTTATTTGTGTTTATGTTTTGTTTTTATACCAAATATCATTAATCTATATTTAAATTTCTATTTTCAAAAATAATTTGTAAATGTGTGAGTATTAACGTGTCCCTAAAACTAAAATGTATGAGTATTAATGTGTCCCTTGAATTAATCTCTTCTTTTCATGTAATTCTTATTTCATTGTATACGTCTTCATTTTCCTCTATTATTGGAAGAAAGTATCTTTCATGTAAATTAAGGGATGAGAACGCTAAATTATATGTAAAATGCGAAGTCGACATTTTTCTTTATCTCACATTTAAAAATATGTGTTTTATTTCCCAAAAATTAAACTATCCCCCAAAGAAAATTTATTTTTTCGTGAAAAAGGAAAGAAATTAAACTTAATTAAACACTTTTACAATTTGTTGAATTTATTGTACAATTTTCATGCCTCATTATTTGTTTCAAAATACGTTCGTAACAAGTATAAATAATCGTACTTTTTTTTAAGAAAAAAAACTTTTTTTCAAACTAGCTACAGTTTTTTTAGATACGAGCTAATTTCTGGTTTTATACTAAGATACTATATAGATTACTTTTCCCAATGAAAATGCAACCAAGTCAATAATCGATTTTTGCCTGACAATTTAACATCGGAACAAACCCCATTTTTTTCAAACAAAATAATGTAATTATTTTGTCAGGTGGAAAGAAATAGAGTTTGTCCAACTAGAACAAAAAAGCAATTTATTTTTCCTTCCGAAAGAAAAACCTATAAATGTTTTCCAGGCTTTGCAAGCATTAAAAGATTTTAAAATTAAATCAAAGCCTGCGCCGTTTGACTCTTTAAAAAAAAAAAAACTTTCATATATCGCTTAATGCAAACGGTTATCTTCCCGTAATTAAGTTTTACTTTCCGTTAATCCAATAACAATTTCTACCTACAAGAAATAAATAAATAAAAAAAATTAGGAACAGGCTTCTGCATAGAAATGGAATATTACATGAGATAGGGTTACAAATTGTATTAAGGAAAGATGAAATTTTATATTTTTATCTATAGAGTTAATTAGAAAGGATCATTTTTGACATGTATTTTATGAAAGGCTCACCTAAACGAAACTGTGACAATACCAGCTGTTATATTAAAATAGGTCCATCTTATTTATAATAGATTTGAATGAATAACATTTTGAACTTGAAGATAGGAAAATAAATCTCATTTCTATTATCCATATACTGACGTAACCTATGAAACAATTATATTTGGAGATAGGAGACACATTGCATCAAAAACAAAGTATTTAAATTTGGAAAGTATTTAAATTCCTTAGATTTCACTTGGAGAACGCTTTTTATTCTAATAATTTATATTCCCTTTTAAATAGTTAGCCTTAGAAATCTATTATCTTTTTCTAAAGAAATTCGTTTTTAATGCACATAATTTGATAAAATGTCTATGATACGGAAACTCATCATAGGATAAAATGTTTTAGTAAAACGAGAAAGATTAGAAAAGCCCTCGTGTTATGAAAGGGAATTGGGTAACTCACTATAATCCAATGATAGTTTTTCTATTTATTGAAAAGTCAATGAGTATGATGTACTTCGTATCCGACAACACCATCACCTCAATTTTTCCCACTCACAAGACCATCTTCGTCTCCTTTAAATTAAATTCACCGAAAGCTACCCATTGTTTTGAATTGTTTCTTAGTTTCGGGGTATGATGAGTTTGTTTCTTTATTTGGTTTTATACCTGAGCTGGGACCAACCTCTACCAAATTCCACACCACACCAACGGGAGGACTTTGGGCTCCGACAGATTTAACGTGCATCAGCCCCGGCTGCACGGCGGGTCTTTAGAGGCCCGAATCCGAGACTCAACGAAAATCTCAGGCTACGACCATGACCACTAGGCTACGTATATAATGAGGAATTCAGATGTCATACAGGTCGATTCAAAATAACTAAATAATAAATAGCTCGACGCTAAGGCAGTCAAAAGTAACTCTGAACCAATGTCAAATTTGTCTTAGCGCAGTTTAACAAGGAGCAGCACGATAGAAACACCAACTGTCCTTAGAATCTCTATTTGTCTGTACTTTTTGAGAACATTCCCTGCACTTAAGAAACGATTTTTTTTCATCTTTTTAATAAATTCTTACCAATACAGAAAGAAAAAGGCAAAAAATCAATATAACGTATAAGAACTAGTTTGATACAAAAATGCTATTATTATTAACTAGAACTTTCTCATCTATATAATTTATACCTACCAAGTATTAACACGAATTATACTGAGACATATTGTGACGTTACAAATAATTGGTATTTATCTTTTACGATAAGTTAATAGTGCGTATAAACATCTTATTTGTATTATTACTATTCCGTCGTAAATATTTTTCGAATATTTTTCATTTAAGGCTGTCTAAAGACGCCATGTAATAAAAGGATATATGTGTTATAGTATGAGTATTCATAAGCAAATTGAGACTTTCTTCTGTCAGATATTGGGATCAATTTAGATTTGACAGGATTGTGAGGAATAATAAGAAATGAGCTTGCGCATTTTTCACGCACTAAAACTCAAATCGTATTGATTCATATGGCATCTACTGATTTTAGATAAATAAAAATGGTACTTAAATACCTTGCTGCATCACTCAATCTAGTATACAAATTCACCATCCAGAGAATAGTTTTGGATCAATTCATGCCACGTAATATACGACATTTTCACTACGTCGTTTTCGGAAAGAACAGAATAATTTTTCAGTTTAATGAGAAGCCATGAGTTAAGTTGTTTTCTCTTTCTTTTTTAAAAGGCTACCTACCATTCTTTTCAGTAAATATTCAAGGAAAAAAAGCATAGATAGCAAACTTCGAAATTGACAGCCATTATAGAGTGTACAAGGTTTTCCTTACGATTGAAAGAAGTCCTTTAACGTGGAGATATGGAGTCAGCCTTTTTTGACGGGGGCAATTAACGAGAGAGTCTCATAAAATTGTGATAATCTCTAAGAAGCAAATTAGATTCTGTATGAAATATATTCTGCACATTAATTGATTCTTATGTACGTAACTTTGTAAATTACTACTATTAATGTTAATATATTTAGTTTCTGAAAAGCGTAAACTAAAATAACCCACAATCTATGGAATTCAACATTCATGGCCTTCGAAAAATCAGTAAACACTGGGAGAAATATGTTACTCTGTATGGTGACTATAAAGAAAAATCTCAAGAATGATAAATAAAAATTAAATTTCCGTCCCGATTTACAGCAGAGGTCTTCAACCCTAGGTTTTCTTGGAACTTAGACAGGGATTCCGCAAGAGATCACTATTTGATTAATCAAAACGCCAAAATTTTAGTAACATTTCAATTTTTAAAAAATATCAAATACTTAAAGGCAGTTTGCTTGTAAAAATAAACATAAATGTATATTTTATGGATAAAATAAAATCTTAAATTTCGTAAGTCACGTACTTCAAATACATTAATCGAAACGCATTAGGTCACATATTAGTCTCCATTTCTTGGCTCAGGTGAAGAATTACCCACTTATTTGGCCACTTGTTTCAATGTTTTCAAGGTATGAAGTAAAATTGATGCCACTCGTTTGAAATTGAAATTTTGGGTAAACTACATTTTGAAAGATAATATTGAATGCATTCCTAATTTGCTTAATATTTTAATAGACGGTAACGCTAATCAAAATGTAAAAATTAGTTTGGTCCAACATTTATCAGATCTACTAAAACATTTCTTGAATATTTTCCTGTTCAAAAAAAAATTATCTTAGATCCAAAATCCTTCTCAAGATTGTGACACCTTCGAACTCCTAATAAAAGTAAGAGAACAATAAACTGATATAACGAACGACACTCAATAGAAATTAAATTTTAGTCAGGTTGATATTATGCTTTATTGAATTGACATTAGAAAAGAATATCCTGAAATGGCAAAAGAGCTGTGAAATATCTAATGAAATGTTTCAGCCTATTTATGTGAAAAATCTTTTTCTTTGTAAGTTGTGACAAAAACAAAATACAGAAACATATTGGATGCCGAAGTTGACATTAGGTTACAGATTTCAACAATTATTCCCAGACATAAAAATACTCTGCAATAAAAAACAATCACAGCCAAGTCATTAAATAAATTCTTTTTACAGAAAAATATTTTAATTTGCTATAATTTAAAATATTTTTGCTTTTGTTTATTATTCATAGAATTTATTTTAGAAAACCGAAAAAAAACATTTGTTTCCTTTCCATTCATTATCTTACTTAGTACGACGTTTCTAATGTGATAAAATAGAGATTCAATAATAATTTGCTGAAGAGGTTCCTTCAAGAAAATGGTGAGCTCAAAGAGTTACCGAAAGTTTAAAAGTTTGAATGTCCCTGATTTGCAGGATTATTTACATAAAACAATCAATTAATATGCAAAATTAAGTTTTATCTAGATATTTTGGTTATTTCTTAGTAATGATTAAAGTTTTACAATACGGTAAGCTACTTCAATCTACAGCTTCCTGAAACTAAACAAATCAATGTCAACAGCTGAAATTTATGACATTATGTACATAATGATAGATTAATATCCAGGAAATTTTTTCCCCAGATATTTAAGTTATTTCTTGTAGTAATTAAAATTCTGTGATACTTTATCGTATACCTTATTTTGCTCGTAATAGTATTAAATGGTACACAAATTCTGTAATATATTAATCTACTTCTAAATTTAATATCACTCTTTTATAAAAAGAGAAACTAATTCCTGTATGGAATAAGTAATTTTTTGAACTATATTCTAATCACCAAGCTATGTCCTTATGTTACCAAATGTCTTATTAGTCTTTTTATCTAAAGCAAATATTAAACTGTTTGTAGCATTCGTACGCAAATCCCTCGCTCAATTTGTTCAAAATTGACAAAAATTACGTTGACAAAGAAATTCAACAAAGTGTCTTTATGAATTAAAACAAGTTGTTATTTCTTTTCTACAAATCAGAAAAAATGCATTACTACTACGTACTGAAAGCACCTCTTTAACGAAAACTATGTAGTCAGAACTTTCAAAAATGTTTTTCTAACAGTTCATCCTTTTAGTGAAAGGTATTACAGATAGAATGGAAAGAATGCAGTCGATATTTTCAAAGTGATGGATTGCACGTCAGTTTACCATACTACCAATAACTGAATCTGTTTTGTTTCTTTTAAAAAGTAATGCATAATTTCGTAACTTTTTTTGAAAAAAAATTCTATTTTAGGTTGCATCAACGAATGTGGAATGACACGAAATATGAGACAGTGTTTAAAAAGAAAAACATTTTCCAGTAATGAAATTGAAATGGATGTTTTTACTCTAGTGCTATATATAATACCATAAGGTTAATATCCGAAACTTTTATTCAGGCTGGGAATATTTTATTTTAAATACAGTGGCCGATTACATTTGCAGCAGCTGTTATAAGTTTCTGTCTAGTAGAATAATAGTATTCACATGATCATACTTGTATCACCCTCGTTCTTTTGAGGAAACGTCTCAATTTGTTATTGTACTAATTCGATCAAGTTCAGCCACCTTAGCAATAACTTTTGTTACGGGCGCAAAGAACCTCAAGCTCTTATGTAATGATTAATAATTGTTTTTGAGCGAAATAGTTCAAATTTTTATGCATATTTAATAGAGGGTCAAGGTCTAGAGGAAAAATGTATGGAGATTCGTAGATCATCAAATCTCTTTTTTAGGCACGATCCCGTAAAACAAAAATATAAAAGAATGTGGAAAGGAAGATTTCGTAGCTATATAAGTAAGTTCTTGGTTTAATTGCGATTAAAATAGGAAAGATAGATTGAGATTGTAGAACAAAATCAATCGATTGTGGGCGGCTAAAATCCCTACGATTAATGAGCAACTAATTTTAGAAATCTCAAAATCTCTATTCCCTGATGGTGGGAGTGTAATAAAAATGAGTCTTCATTTCACGTTCTCGTAACACCATATAGATAAGACCACTGATAAAAAAAAACAATTTCCCCAACCGATTTCATCAACAAGTGTTTAAAAAGTATTGTGTACAAATCTATCTTCAAAAGAGAAGGAGGAAAAACTGCTTTAATATTGTATAGTTGTCTATTGTTTATTATAATTCAAATCGTATTATTTATAAATTATTTAAATGCGTACGGAGAAAATGAATTGTGACAAAGAAATTTGTTAGCTGTGAAAAAAAGCCATCTCATTACAACAAAGAATATCATAATATTTTAACTGAAGATTGATTGTGATGTCATTAGAGCTTTTCCGATCCAGGACAAAAAAAAGTAAATACAGTAGTACGAATATTTCAAAACAAGTATTTTAAAAAATAAAACCCACGAATCTTTAAAACTGATAAGAAAGCAGAATATTATTATTAAAAAGTTTGTCATTTGTTAAAAGTGACATAAAATGCACCACTATCCTACAAAAAGTGAATCTAAATGTATGATTTTAGAATGTGCATACAACTCTTTGGAAACGATTAAACATAACTTTTACCCATCGTAACTCTTATAAATATTACGATATTTTACCTGCGATAGTTGATTCGCACAATCATTCTATTTATGGTACTCGCGGTTTTGAACCTGCTAAAGTGACAAGTGTATTTATTATTATTTTTTGACAAGTATATTTCTAGCGGCATTATTCAACAATCCGGAGACCTTTTTAAAGCATTTTGTTACATTGTTTTATGAGTGTTAGCCGATTCTAAAGTGAATTGATCGTAAATTCTGGAATTTGAATTACATTCGGCGAAAATCTTTCAAATATACATGGTTTTGTGTAGAGCACTTTCAAAGAAAGGAGCTATAATTCAGATTATAATTTAGAACTGTTATGGCATGCTATTACCAGTCTCGTCTGTAATTTTTAAGTTAATTACGGGATCTAAATTTCTACTTAAGTTCAAGCACAGACTAATTAATTAAAATTGTCAGATCCAAAATAGCTTTATTTTCTCCTCAAAGAAAAGTATGCTCTCCACAGTTAAGGTCTTTTCCCCAAATACTAACAACTTTTATGATCTATCAAAGAAATCTGTTACCGGAATAAGATGCGAGTACTTTCTGAGATTGCTTCTACAACGTTGCATTCTAATCGCACCAAAACTGGCAAAACACGCCAGAATATTTCCACTCATATCACACTAACATTCTTCTTAGCACTATAACTTTAATTATTTCAAATCAACTATCTCTGTCACTTTTATACGACATCCTTACATTTATCCACTTAATTTTCGACTTATTCCATTTGATAGGGAAGTAGCTGCGAACTTAAATATAAAATAAGAAGAGGAAACCCCAGATGTTAGTTGAAGGGTAATAAATTACGATTAGCCTATGTAACATAACGAGATGGTATTACTGAGGCTTATATATATTATGACATCGATTGTTCCTCACTGGTGGGAGATGAATTAGCGCCTATTTGAAAAATCATACCAATTGCCAACGGTTATAAGGAACAAATTGTGAAACAGCTCTACGTACTGTTATTCTTCCCAGTAAAAAAACCGCTATTTTAATGTAGTTGAAATTAATTTGGTAACTGAATCCGGGCAAATTATGTTGATTACTATCAACAAATAGGAAACATCCTTTATCTTACTTCAAATTATCCCATATAAAAAGATTGTGGGTTTTTTAGTAATTTGACATGATATGGGATTCTGATTATGTTGAATGCAGGTAAAAATCTTAGAAAACATCTGTTGAGTACAGAAAAATTTGTATTGGAAGATTTGTCACATAGAAAATGATTTGGAGAAGCTTCGCGAAATCAGTTTTGACCAGGAAGAGGTCATAAAAGATGAACTTTCCAATTTAATAGGAAGTGGAGACATTAAAAGAAAAATACACTCACAAAAGCGTGAAACGAAGAGAAAGAGATCTTGTGTGAAAGATGTGTTTACAGATCTGTAAAAAAATCGAAACTTTTAATTGCATCCAAAGCTACTAGCTCGCAACATCGCACTCGATCAATCATCGTTTGTAGAAATTCACTCCGATGTGTCAATATCAAGCAACAATATTACTGAATTTCTTGTACCAAGTATGAAAGAATCTTACTTTGATAGTTCACGTCTTTTCCTTCAAGTTCAAGCCAGAATTTTATGAACAGCCGATGCAGCGTTTGAGGACAAAGATCTGTTAATTAATTATTGAATGCACAATTTTCGGAATGTGACGCATTTCTCTTAACGAACCACAATTTTTTTCGGAAAACAATTATGCCTACAAATTGTATACGCAAAGCATATTATTTCAGCCTGATTAATTTTAAAGTAATTTATTGACTGCTGGATTATTTTATAGTGACACTGCTGGAAA
The DNA here is from genome assembly GCA_019974015.1 of Nephila pilipes. Taxonomy (NCBI): domain Eukaryota; kingdom Metazoa; phylum Arthropoda; class Arachnida; order Araneae; family Nephilidae; genus Nephila; species Nephila pilipes. The sequence continues at coordinate 1,225,679 of BMAW01056371.1, forward strand.
TTTTGACTATCTCAGTCTCAAAAATGCTAGAAAAAACGAAGGTTGGGAAAAGAGATGGGATCATGAGAAAAAAGGCAAAAGTCTTCACATGTGAGGAATACTTCATGCCGATATATAGGAACTCAATCCAAACTTTTAATAAATTTGACATCAATAAGAATCCGATCACTAAAAACAAAAATACAAAGGGAAAATACAAGACTGCATATTTAAAAGTATGAAATTTCATTAGTTTGTTCTTAATAATAAGCTAGCTATTTTTAATGAGAGTAGTCTTATAAAAATTGTTAATAGTGTGAGTCTGTTTTGTAATATTTTTGAAAAAAAAAATTACTAGTTTCATAATATAATTATTGTAATTATTAGTGACAGTTCTAAATTTATAGGGATCTTTATAAAATTTTAGAGTAATAGAGATCTGATGAAATTTAATTTATTAATTTGTAAATCTATTTTTTATAAAGAGTTAGAATTCTGTTATTAATTTTAGTGTTACTAAAATTATTTTCTAAATAACCATTGTTCTCTTTTATATGGTACTTAATAATTAAATTGAAATAATATTTACACATAATTGCTTAATTATTTCGATCTTTTTGAATATAACATATAATAAAGTCTTTTTGTAAATATAAAATTTGTTGATTTACACCTCATATTTAGTTTTAAAATTTATATTATTTTGATATTTTTATATATGTAGTACTTAACTCATTAAATACTTCTAATGAGAAACTATATTTAAAATCAATGGGATTATTACAACTATTGACTTCATAAAGAATACTTCGTTAAAGGAAATAGTAACTGTTTAAGATTATAAGCCAAAAATCTGTACCCATATTCATAACATATCTCAATACTCTATCCTTTACAAATTCTCAAATCACCAGTATTGACATGTTTTTGTGTTCTTTATTAATATAATCTTTATATTTCGGACACTTACATTATAGTTCATTCTTAATTTCTTTAATATTATTACAATTAAAAACACATTACTACTCATTTTTGTTAATATATATATATATATATATATATATATATATATATATATATACAAGGCTATTGAAAAGAGCGAAATAAGATACTTTTTTGAGAAGAATAAATTTAGGATTTAGGTAGAATGATCAAATTCAAGGAGGCAAACACTTGACGCTTAAGATCAGCTAAATGGATACTTGTAATTTTTCTTTGTTTATTTTAAAAGACATAATAATAGTAATAGGCCAAAACTGGTTCACAGCTATAACCAAGAATAATTTCCTTTTTTTCAAAAATAGAAATTGATAATTGTGCCTCAGCTGAGTTGAAACTCTTACACGTATACTTATATAAAATTGTCTTATGTTTTTAACTCAGGAAACATTGACCATCTACATTCTTCTGTAGTCTGTTCTTTTAATTATTATAATTATTGAGAAAATCCACTAATTTTCTGTGTTGTTTGTGTATTGTTTTCAGCATCGAGATAAGTCATCACATTGATTGTTCAGTTTCACGGAATCAATTAGAAGATTAGATTTAGAATTCAATTACTCGTAAAAAGAATTTTCTAGAATTCCGGAGATGAGCTAATTTTTCTAGCCAAGAATTTGTTGTAAGCTGGGATTTGTTTGTTTAATTAAAAGATCGTTGTTATAATAGTAAATTAGACAAGAGAACCAGAGAGCTTACATCTGAATGCACACTACTTTATAAAATAAAATTAATACGGATTTAAAAGAAATTGTTAAAATGGTGAAAGTTGTTGCGTTTCAGTTTACCATGAAAAGTCTTCAATCATCGTTTCAGTATGTTGCATGTCTGTTATATTTCAGTTAATTTAAATTTGAATATGCGTTTTATTTCATAGATTAAAATTGGGTATGAAAAAAAAATATGTATTCTATTAGCAAACGCAAACTACTCAAAAAATAAATACAGAAAGTTCTTTAAGTATTATCTTAGTTATACATTTTTTATTCAGCCAAAGTGTACACATTTTATCAAACCGAAAAAGATACCTGAATGGAGGTTAATTCATTATTATGTGTTAAGATTCGAATAAAATTTTGTAAATTTTATTGTATCCTTAACAACTTTCTTTCGAAAAAAATGAAGATTTCCATTATTATGTTTATGAAACTGTGCTTTTGTTAAATTGTATGATTACGAGATACGAATTAAGGATATTACTATTACTTAAACAAACCAAAGGAAAATAATTCCTTCGTAGAAATTATTTGGTGCAGTTTTAAATACTTTAACTACAGTTACAAGATATAAAAAACACTACAAGCAAAAAAAAAATGTATAAGAGTTAAACATGAAAATTTGGAAAATTCTGTTAAATTTTTTTAAGCTCACTAGATTATACAAAAGCATAATCTCGCGGAACCAAGTGCTTTGAATAGCTTAACCCAACATTGTGAAAAAAATTATCAATCTAGATGGAGAATGTTTGGTTAATCTAACTCACACACATACACAAACAGAAAGAGAAGCATCTACGTAGAACTCGACTATATCCATAAATAACGTTACTTTGTTATTTATCAACCTGTATACATTAAAGTTGAATCAAGTTGAACAGTTAATATGAATTTGTTTTAATTTATCTCAGAAATTCGGTGTATTATTTCTCCTCAAAATATTTGATGGGTCAATTTGATCCAACGTCCCCGATTAAATGATATTCTTGAAACATAGCTGATTCATCTAAAATATTTAATTTATCTGACCCAAAAGATGTACCGAATTACCCTCCATGAGCTCTTAGAAATAATGAATATTTATCTATTGATGTTAATTTTGTAGATCATTTATATGAGCTATAAAATATACGTAGTACGGGTTTTGATTTAAAAAAATAACAAAGCTGAACTGGAGCATCAAGAAATTAGACCAGGACCTTTGTTATGTTAATGATAAATTTTAACCTTAAAAATATTTAATGAATGGACCCCGTAACTAATGTTTAGTTAAGTAGGCGCAGCTACAAGCACAAAAATTAGCAAATATAAACCTATACAAGATTCTAAAATAGATCAATCAAACTATTTTCATTGGATTGACTGCTATTCAATAAATTGAAGTATATTGCGAGAAATGCTTCCTCTGTGTTTTCTTAAAATAAACAAAAATATTTTGTCCATGTTACAGTGATTAAGATAATGTTATATTTTCCGATTTTTAGAAGCATACATTCATCAATATTAGATAATTTTCATTAAATAATAAATTGGGGTATGTTATGGAATTTATATTAAACTTCAGATTTGTGAACATATTTTATCGATCAAAAGAAAGAAAGAAAAAAGACTGCCTTAAATTACATTAATTATAACAAAACAGTAAATTTGACACAATTTTCTTACTGTCGAGAATTTTTCACATTCTTCCCGCCGAATTAAAAAAAAACTAATTATTGCATTTGCATGTGTTGATACCATTGTTTAATATTAATTAACATTATGAATTTGCTTAAATCTATGAATAGTAAAGAAAAAAAAATGTTGCAAAGTAAAAATGTGGTAAAGTAAATATATCTGTGATTTTAAATATGCAGAATTAATAATTACAGATGAATTAACACATTAAAATAATTAGAAAATAAATAATTAACTTTAAAATTTAAAAATATCATTACAGTCTTTTACAGCGTTAAATGTTTCCCAATTGTGGATATAAAATATTTATCTTCGATCCTCAAACCCAACATCTATTATGTAAGCGGTTCCATTTTTCAACCCATAAAAGGACAATAAAAGAGACGCCCATATTGGTTAAAATTGGTGCAAGACATGTCTAAGAACTTATATTAAAAATTCAGTTAGTTAAATTTTTAACTAACCGAATCCTAGCAGTACATTAAAATTGTAATCATAGAAGAATGGAACTACCTAACACTAGTTTTCTTCATAGCTAAGATTGCTATTGTTCACTTCAGTTACAAGCTTCTTAGCATTAATTTTTAAGAGTTGCAGGAGACTCGCGAGGTATCTTTCGAACAATTTTCTATATTTACTAATTTAAAATTACATATTAGCATGTCATATAATGTTTCAATTTAAAAAAGGATTTCGGATGAAAATCTGAATACTTTGTAAGAAAATTTTAAATTAAATTAATAAAAATTTCTATTTTTATTCATTTTGAAAATTTTCAAAATCTTTTACATTCCTTGTTTATCAATATTTTAATATGAAACATTTTTGGCAAAAATTTTAATCACGTTTTATACAATTTTAGGAATCGATTTTTCTTTAGCTTTCTAAGTTTTTGTTTCCCTCGTGTTTCTTCTCAGTGCGTCGTTAATAAACATTCAAGATCCCTCAGTTAGTTTTGGAGCAATGAAAAAGTGAAATATTAATATGGATGTGAAAATTTAAAAAAAATCCCAATATCTCATATATTTTAGTTTTTTTAAATATTCATTTCATTGCAAGGTGATCCCTAATGTTTTTATATGCATAATATATATCACATTGGAAAAAATGACAATCATTGGTAAATAATTGGGGAAGGAGTAGCGTTTTAAACGCACTGATGTATTAAAAAAGCACAAACCAAAAAAAAAAACATTTTTAAAGCGTTTAACTCCGAAAAAGTAATTATTATATGCTTTAGTAAACTTAAAATGTCTTCTTAAATCATGAACTCCGAATTTTTTTATAAATAACTGCATTTTCATATAATTTCATTTCGTCTTTTTAATAATTGCTCAGTTTTCCAGAGTATATTAATTGCTCCATAGTAACAAGAAAAAAAATGTAAAAAAAAAAATAACAAAAATTAAAACCATTTTTAAAGTATCTTGCTACATACAATTTCAAAGTGTTATATTCGTATCAAAATATATGATGAATAAGAACATGAATTATTAAATTTAGCATAATTAGAATTAGCTTGTTAAATACGCAGCGAATAAAATATGAGATATCAACAAATCAATCATAATGAAAATTTAATCACTAAAAATAATGATAAGCTCTACAGTTATGACCAAAACAAAATAAAATTAGTTTTTAAAAAAATTTAGCTTTAAAACTATTGAAATCCTAAAAATGATGCGTGATCAAGTCATAAAATTCGTTTGTTTATTTTTTTCAATTTCATTTCTTCTGACTTCCAGTTCTCATACATTCAGAAGTAATACATCAATTAAAAGATAATAAATAAAAGAATATTTCTAAATAAAAATTTAAAAAAATCGATGTTTTGTTCAATTTTAGGGTATAGTCTTATATTATATTCTTCTCTTAGTGATAGTATATCCTTTAAATGTAAGCATCGCTTGCAGAATTTTTATGTTACCCTTCTTGGAACTTTCGAAGCATTTCTTAAATTATTCTGTTAACACTGTCAATGGTGGTTTCCTGGAAATGTGACAACTTTCATTTTTATGTTATTCTGTTTATATATTTCCAAATATATAAACATATTATCCTTTAAAGAGAAATTCAGATTTGCATGGAACAGAAAACTTCCGAAATTAATTTTGTCTTTGAAAGGTGTGGTATAGAATATGTTGTTGCATTCATCAAAATCATTTATGCATTCCAATTTACCGTGGGTTGACAGCTTACAAGAAGCGATAATTAAAAGACCTTGGAAAAATTATTAGTGAACTAGAAAACTCTACATGGAGCAGAAATCGAATAATACAGATAATAACGCTTAAAAATTACTGTCATATATATTAAGAGAAATTGTTAAGGGGATGCTGATATCAACTAATGAGCTTGATTCAATCTTACATTTCTGAGTCTTCTATGGAGGTAAAAATCAGTAGTATATTTATAATAAGAGTATCACCAAAAGTATCTAGTAAATAAAAATTAATTTATTCACGCAAAATTTCTATAATGAAGGGAAATAGAAACGAGAGTAAGGACCGACTTTTAAATAGATATCAAATAGATAAAATAAAAATGTCATCATAAATGTGAAATGTTTTTTATATCTTGGGTGTACTAAATAAAAATATGATAATTTTAGGTATCCCAATGATTAATCCTTCACTACAAAAAATTTTCTTTAAGTATTCAAAATAAAAAGTAATTACTTTTCAAGTAAAATAAATGCATTTCGAAAAAATTCTTTTCTTTTAATACTGGTATTTAGTGTTTTCTTGATAAACGCAGCATGTATTATGTGTGTTTTACTCAAAGAATGAAAATGAATCATACGAATTCACCTTTTTTCTCTCTCTCTCTTTCTGTTTGTGTCTAATTTTATTTCAGTAGACTCGTAACTTTATCAAGTTTCTAATTTGTAATTAATTAAAAAGGAATAATTTTAATCAATTAGAAAATGGTGATGTTATCCGAAATATGCAAATGTAAATGGACCGAATGCTTTATCGAGAGAAAAATATTCCACTTTTATAAGGTTATAGCGTTTCTAAGAAATGCATAATTATAAACATCCCATGATGATTAATTACAATTTTTATTTAACAATTCTTCAGTGAAATGTTACTATAGGGTATTTACTTTCACGAAATTGCATGATAAAATTCCAAATAGTTCTGATACTAGGTGATTCAAAATACTGAGTTCGTTAGATGAAGATGTCAAAAGACAAATGCAGTCAATACGTAAAAGACTTAGAATTTTTTTGTATGTAGTTTTATTTCATTTATCTTTAATGTTAAATTAATTAAATAGCATTGTGTATTTTTCAGAGACTCGGGGTATTGTAATATAACTATTAAAACTATTCAGTTTATAATTTTTGAAGAATACATTTCTGAGATAATAATATTTACATAAACAAATTCTATATCACACACACAGCTGTCGATAAAATAAGTTAGAGATATAACGTTTGCACAAACTACTATGAAGGAAATTTTGAATTTGTTATAATAATTGATTTCAAACACGGTATCGCTTGTTCGAATAAATTAACAAAGAACATGACAAGATATAATTTATAAGAATCAGACCCTACATGTTAGTAAAATTGTACATAAATATACCTCCAAAATAACCAAAACTTTGGATCTTGTCAAATATATAACTTTGATGACCATACTGTATAGTGCTGATGATCCACTTCATCCTCAAAAAACAGAACAACTTTAATTTTAGAAGAAATCATGAGATCGTTATTTTAATCAAATTTATTTCTAAAAATTTAATTCTGTTAGATAAGAGACAAATTATGTAATTAAATTTACCGTTGTGAAAACAGATATTTTTAAGTGGAAAAATATCTAATAATAACATCAGAATTGAATGAAATACGTAAATGAAATACATGCATGAACGATAAATACCGAAAAAAAAAAGTCTTTTTTTCAAGAGTAAAAAAGAAAATAAAAATAAGTTATAAGAAGTAAAAGAAAACGTTTTGATATCATGTCATCATTTGTTATTTTAATCTTAAGGTAACGGATACACATAAAATGCTTCAAATTTTGCTTCTTTTTTATTTACTTTTAAGAGATCGCTTTTCTGATTCTATAGATTTATTATTCATGAGAATTTAATAAATACAAAGTTCAAAAATTGTATTTTAAAATAGCAAAAATATGTGCATCACCAAAGAGAAAAATATATGTTTTTTGGTTTTTTCTTTAATTGGGATTTTTCAGGATTCTGGTACACTTTCCTTAAATTATACTCTTTTGCTTGATATTTTCCATGTTATGGCTATTTCTTATACAGTGAGCATTTTCTTTTAATAAGCATCCAAAAAAATTTGTATTAAACAATATTTGTATAAAAATTATGGAACATTTGAGCCATAAAATTTAATTTTTTAATTAAATTTAGTTTTCATAATTATTGTTAAGTTCACTATATATAATGTTATGTTTATACTTACTCAGCAAATCTGTAAAATTATGAAGACAGTAGGGTTTTTTTATACAAATAGTACCTAAAAGTAAGTACAAAAATTACAAATGTTCATTCTGTAAATCATCCTAATCACTTATTGTTACACTTAAAAATTGTTATCTTAAGTTTAAAACCGTCCAATTAAAGTTTTGTCGGATACTATCTCATGTGAATATCAAGGGAAATGAAACTGTCGATATTGTAGTTGAATCTACAACCGATGCAATATTTCCCACCATTATATACTGGGATATCATAAAGTACATTAAATCAGGTGTTCGTAATTATTGCATGACCAGTGGAATCTAAAAACTGATAATAAACTGCATCATGCAAAACCAGTCAGATCGCATTGGAATTCATTTTTATGCAGATATTATTTTAACACATCTATTAATTGGACACATAATATTGACTCATAAGCACTTTACACTGGAGAAAAGTTCTCCTATGAGCAATCATTGTGTTTGTCCTTTGACTTTCAAACATATCTTGACTGAATGCTTTGCATTTTGAACTATGGTCTTTTTGAACATTTTAAATCCTCTAATACTTCTTTAATCAATTTCGATGGAGAAAATCCCAACCAAATATATATATATATATATATTGAAATTCAATCTATCCTTTATCCTTAATTTGAATTTTAAAACGTTTTAATTATTCTATTGATAACATCTTAACCTTGAATTCGGCACAATATACCCCATGAGGATTTAGCACATATACCTCATGATTACAAATTTGAACCAACCAACCTACAAATTTAAATGCAGTTATTAATTATAAATTGCTAATATATAATATTATGTATTATTGCTAATATATAATATTATGTAATATATAATATTATGTATGTATATTAACATATAATTATTTATGTTTATAAATCCTATTCTCCTTGCATAAACTGATACATAAATACACATATATCTATCTCAATGTTAAAATATGACTTTCCACTAGTTTTAAAATAAAAAAGGAGGACTATTTAAATTTGGCACAAAATTTCTTTTCTTTTGTCGAAAACTTTTATGCAATCTTAGAGATATTTTTCTTTCCCACGGCAAAACATGACTAAAAGCATGAAGAAATAAATTAATTTCAATTTTATTGAGAGAAAATGAACAAAATCTGCAGCGAAGAAGTTTAAAAAAAAAATTTGAAGGGAATTATTATCCTTCTCTGCATCTGTAAGCTTCTGAATATATTAAAACAGTGACGTATTAATTTTTGTTCTGGCTATGTAGCAGTAGTAAAAAGGAACTGAAAATGATCAATGGACTTTACTGTTTCTAATGCAATATAAAACAGTAATAAAATGCAGTTTTATGTAACTGGAGAACAAGCGTTTTGAAGGAATCAAAATTTCCTGTATTTTGTTACGAAACATTCGCATATTCTATCCACTCTTGTAAAAAAGCATTTGCTGAAAAAAAGATTAAACGAAAGGTGCTATCTTGCTACAGTTCTCATCAAAAAAAGAAATTGCTAAAGAGAATAAAAAATGGGAGACAGTGCTTATCTTTGAGAGAAATCTAAACATATTCAGTTATTTAACTTTTGTTCTGTAGTTTCATTTATTCAATGCAAAAGAGACTTAACTCCTATCTCTTGAATGTGAAATAGATCTTGTTGGACGTCTGAAATATCTTGATGTTTATCATAACGTCAAAGAGCAGTATTTCTTTCGGCATTGAAAAATATTTGTGTATTAGGTATAAACAACTGATCATTGCATTTTATAGGAGTGGTGATGAATAAATAATGTTTTAAATTCATTAAAGTATATATTACAGTAATAAATACACTTTAAACTGTTCATAAAATTCAAACTAAGCATTAAAATATGCAATGAATTTTACGCTATCTCTGTCACACACACAATTGCATATACATTTTGTATTTACTTTTTGACTGAAAAAAATTAACTATCAATCGTTATTCGTTTGTTGTAAAATTACGGAACTCTCATTCACATATTAAGACGAAAAAAATGCTGGTTAAATTTTTAACAAAATTTTGGTATAATTTTTGTTGTTTGCGAGCATTTATTGCTTTTATGTTAACTAAAAATCTTAATTTTCCTGAAAACGGTCTTTTTTGCATGAGCTTTTTAAGTTATTGGAAAAAACGATCGAGGTGAAATCAATTTTTAAAAATGAGGCATAGCGTGATTATCATAGAAAGCCTTTTTTAGTGTTAAAAAACTAATCTTAGATTTGAATGTGATGCTTTCATTTTGTTGAAAGAAAAAAAAAACTTTTGCTGTTTATCAGTTGAAAGTACTAAACAGCACATAAAATTAAAAATGTTTTTTTTTTTTAGATTTTCAAAATTACAGAAAAAGATACGACCATCCAGCTAATTAATCATAAAACGAGTAAAAAACAAAAAAATAGAATTAATATCATTAAAGTTTCTAAAGTAGAAATTTGGTGATTTGATGCTTGGTAAAAACATCTAGAGTCTAAATATCTTACAAAAAGCAAACGAGGCGTATATTTTTCAAAAGTTAAGCAAACTAAAAAATAATCTTACCTTTATCTTTTTAAATTATTGGGTTTTTACTTTTCATAATTATTCGATTCTCTAAATTGGAGATAAAACCACAAGGATTGAATATGAATTTATCAAATTTCGATAAAGTTCCCTTTTTAATGTGAAAGTAAAAAATTGATATGTATTACGAACATGAGTAAGGCTCTGCACTTTTATTCTATGTTTAAGTAAAACAATTAATTCATTTTGAAATATTGTAAGACTAAAATGTCCCCAACCAGAACATAATATTTTAATATAATTTTTTCTGATAAACACATGTATGCTAGCGTAGCTGCTTTTAATTGAACAACTTGCAAACATAATTCGATATCGTCACCTACAACCTGTAAGGCTACAAATTGTCATTACACTTGTAACACGTGGTGGTATTTTCTTCTTCAGCCATTATTAATCATAACTAAATAAGTCACAAATAAGAGCCGGTTGTTATCAATAATCCAGTTATGATTATTTAATACACTGTCATCTATTTTTCTTTCTCCGTGGTTAAATGGCCTAAACGCTTCTGACTAAACTATCGTTTAGAATACAGTTTAATATAACCCTTACCAACTCACTCGGATTCGAGTGAGTAGAATAACTAAGGTTGAGATTTTCAGTTCTAAGCTGAATCTTCCGATACGGAAACTCCTTACACTAAATACGACTTATCCAAATGTCTCCCTTTGATCACTTCAGCTCATTATTTCTATTTCCAACTAATTAACTTTCATCTCCTTATTCAATTCTTCGCTGCTTATAAATGTAATTTATACACTTCATAATTTCAATCTAATCAGCATAAGTCATGTTCTGTTTTGTTGGGAGGAACTTTGAATTGAAATAAAATCAGAAAGAGACTCAAAGAGTTAATTGAAGAAAAAATCACATTAGAGCCTGCAGGCTCAGATTATAATGCTCAGTGAGGAAATACTACGATAATAGTATCATTATCTTAAAAAAAAGATTATTATTTTTATTAAAGAAATTTAATCTATCTCATCTGATATTGTTTACATATTTTTCTTTGCTTCGTCATAAAAATACTACTCATGTAAATATTTACATTTCCCCCCCCCCCCTATTTACAAAACTTAAATGCTCTCTGAAGACTTCTTTGATGAAGGGTTTGCGAAACGATTAGCTTTTATATCTAAAACAAAAGAGAACATTTGATTTATTTTGTCAAAATATAATTTGAAAAACTAATATTAAATTAAAATGTCAATAAAGGGTAAATTATAATAACTTCTTTTAAACACATTATGCACCTTAAAATGCATGATAAGTTCTATTATTGAAAATAGGTAGTAAAAATGTAATATATTAAGTAAAAAATGTTTCAGTGCGAATGAATGAAATACAAACCACAGATCAATTTCTAATAAGCATCGTTTTTGTAGTGCCTTTATTCATTAATATTATAGTAGACTCGTTATAAATATCTTCACAGCTAAAAACCAAAATCCTAACAATCCTAAATACATAAAAAGGCCTTAGACAGATCATACCTAAATACATTTACCCCATTTCCCTGGGTATATGGCTATATGAAACTACCAAATGCTCTTTCGGGTAATTAGGAAACCAGAAGAAAATAATTTTCGTTGGTCGATCACGCAGAGAGTTATGGAACCCCCTTCGTAATTATTGCTGCAAAAGATCGACAGATTTCTGTCCCTCATTAGCAATATCCTAGACCTAACTTAATCCACTTTGCTATCAAAACTCCCGATACAGGCATCCATACCTCCTCCCTTCATTTACAGCTTCTATATTGGTTTCGTTTATAACCTGCAGAATTCCGTTCGATAACAAACACTGGTAGCGATAGCCTTAAACCATTGTTGATGGCGACCGTGAATTGTTGGTGGAGGCAAACCTTCATCGAGAAAAGTAAAGCATGTCCTCACAAAGACTCTATTTATCCCAAGTTGTTTCCTTGATTCCTTCCATTAAGTTCCCCCTGTTTATGGGCCTTTGTACTGGTGGAGGGATATAGTGGTTTACATCGGGCCTCTTTTCTGCCGTCCAATTAACTGGCTTGTATAACAAAAGAGCTGGGAGAACATCGGATAGGGTTAGGACTGATTGACTTCCTAATAGACTGTCTAGCATGGCCGGAGGATAGGGAAAGAAACGAATGGGCGAATAAATGAACAAATGAAGAAGAGGGCTTGGAATAAAAGCGTTTGCTCAAGAAAGCAATTCAAATCTGAATTTCGACGAGCCGCCCTAGAGTAAACTTGCAATAAGCGAGAGGTGAGGGAAAGAAAAAAACTTCCACTTTGTTGAGCTTTTGAATAAATGTCAAGACTAACATTTCACATGATAATTTTGATGATGAAGCCATTGAAAAAGGGAGTAAAAGAATAAGCAATGATGGTTTTATCGAAAATGCATTGTAACGCAGATGCAGGAGTTTGCTTATTGTGCGATCCGAAAGAAGCTGCTGGCGAAGGCTTTATTCCTGACTTTTTATTCTGCGTTCCATTTCCTTTTTTTAATTCGTTCGAACGCTTTTGAGAATTTTCTATTAAAACTTCTTTTTGTGTGTGTTTTTTTAATCCTTTGTAGGATTTGGATATTTTTAAAGAGCTTGTCGTTTCATTTATCTATTTAAGATTATCTTTTTTTATTTTCACTCTGAATTTCGATAAAATTGTGTAGCATAATATATGCGTAAAAAAGTAGCTTTAACTCTTTTCTCCGAAGGAGTTCCAGAATTTCAAAATAAATCTTTTCTTTACATGATTGGTTGATGCTGCATAATACAAGAAAAGCCCGCGAAATACTTTATAAAGCTACTGATATCAAAAGTAAAATAACAATTTAAATTTTACGCTTTATAAGTTGAAATATGTGCACTTTAATACATTATAATGCACTTTAATACAATTATTTATTTTAAGTATTAGAATTTAAAATTTAGCAAGCATTTTTGTGTTTTGTGTATATATATGGACACATAACCTTTGTTGAAAAAAAATTAAATTTCAATGGTCTTAATAATTATTATAAAAGAATGACATGTGCTACGTTGAGTTAAAACTGATGGTAATAAATAGTATTAGAATAAAAAATAAGATTTAGTTTCATTCGTAAAAATATTATATTTATTAGACCTGATACATTTTACAATAAACTTCATTCAATAAATAATTAATCAATAACACTTCAAACAATGATTCAAATACTATAAAAACAACAATTTTTTTTATAAATTTATTCATTTACAGTACTTCATTATTTCTTCATTCTAAGAACTCAGAATTTAGGGCAAAAAAGATACATAATGCCTTCAAAATCAGTGACGGTACAAATACGGTTCAATGCAGCGAGTAGAAAAAAGGAAAATATCCTGAAACATCCATTAATTTGGGCTATGTGGCAAAGGAGGAGTGATTGATTAAACCTTTCCGCCGCAAATGTAGCCCCTATTTACAGCTTGCAACTAGGTAAATTGCTAGACGGTGGGAAACCCAAATATCCTCTGCAACTTTCCCATCCATTGACAGACATACTAAGTACAAAGTGTGGTTATCTTCTTCTTTACTTACAACTCTTTACCTTAGGGATCATACATCACTTTATTCTATTATACAACAAGCATTCAGTATTTATCGTCTTTTTCACACGAGTAATATAATTTCTAATATATTAGATCACTGTAGCAAATGCAGTTATATAAATTACTGTACGTATAAATAAACGTATACTCATATAAATATACGCATTTCATATTAATTTTAATATTATGACTTCGCTTCAAATGTTAAAAATTACCATCTAAAAAACTCATTTAAAGTACTATTTTTGCCAATTTTATTAATTTTTATTGAAATTAATATAATGGCAATATTAATACATTGATAAATTAAATTTGGTAAACTACTTGTGTGCATTCTTAGCTTTAAATATTTAATGAATCATTTAGTAATGAGTTGTAAATCACTTTATAATCTGTTCGAAACAAATATAAGCATTTTTCATTTATAAATATTTAAATCTCAGTTTTATTAAAGTAAATAGATATTGTTTGTCACAAAGTTTCACTCCTGTAATTGAGCCTGTTTCTTAAGTTAAACTATTTCTCTATTTATATTGCAGAAGAAAAGCTAGATTTCTTTTAAAAATTTGTTCAATTAGGTGTCATCAGAATTTCTCTAGAAATATTTTGTACCTTCATCAAGTGTCTTAAGATTTTTATGATAAACATTTTTTTATCTTTATCTATAGCCCATCAGCCACCTCTAATATCAAAGCAATCTAATTATAGTCAAAATAATATATACATTCATATTATCCAAATAACCTAAATTTCTTTTACTGCCATATCTAAACGTTCTTTCTTTTCGAATTCGTTCAAATAAATGCAATTACAAAAATTTATCACAAGCTATATTTATGTCTACTTAAACCTTAAATGAAATCGTTTTGTAAAGATAAATGTTGGCTATGTTTCCTGATTGAATCGAAATGTCACGAACTCGCTTTATCGATCAGTTTCGTCATCCTTTTTCGTCTACTGAGCAATTTGGAATGCAAAATGAGTCCTATCATGCAATGACCAGTGATAGCCGTTCCATTTAGCATCAGTTTCCATATTCAAGGTAGAATTTGAATAATGAGAGTATATTGGATAAGTCAATCACTACACAATCGAACAATCATAGGGCGCATGTAGACAATAAATAGATGAGTAACTTAAACATACATAGACCCGTTTGTCAATGCTTACATAATTTCCTGTTTAAACAGGAATTTATTGAGCTTAAAGTAAATGCATTCTATGTAAATTATACGGCTTCATTTGACATGCAATATAAAACGTAATAGAGCATAAATATATGAGTGAGAAGAGCTTAAAAGTGTATTTATTATCTGTGAGAAAAAAAATTCATTAAGAAAAACAGATCACATTAAATTATTCGAAAATAAAAACATGCACGATGTATTCTACCTTTGACAGTTTTAGCAAATAAAATTAATCCGGTTTTTTATAAAATAAATTAGGTTAAAATAATGAAATTTTTCATCTAAATATCAGTTTCTAAGTACCAAACACCAGAACATTTTCTAACATTATATATTTCATATACAACATATTATTTTAAAATACTCATGAAAGTAGAGAAAATACTATTTCTCGTTACGTTTAGTTTCAAATACTTAGTATGACACTCAAAAATAACTTCTAAACATTTCAATATAATTTTTTACAAACTTCGAAATATTAATTTAAAAGAGATGAGTGCTTCTTGGCAAATTATTGATAAGAAAAATTTAAATTTTTTATTAAAATTATTTATTATTATACTAGTATTTTATTGGTGAAAAATAAAAAATATTTTGCTTCAGATCAAAGGTTATGGAGATACAATCAGCATCAGACAAAACTAGTTAAAATTCGTTTTTCTCAAATAAAAGAGCCTTCTTTTCGGTTTTAATCATCTCCTTTTCCGGTTTTTATAACAACACATCGATACGAAACTTGTAAAGGCTGCATAAGTTTATGCTGTTAATTTCCTTGTGAGCACGACTTTTGAAATGATCACACATACACATAGACACACACACTCATATATATATATATATATATATATATATATATATATATATGGGGGGTGAGGGAGATGTACTTTAATTAAAAAGGAAAATAGAATTCGTATCTAAAGTTAGAGAAACATTTTAAATTAAAAAAAATTCCTTTTTAAATAATATTTTTATAATCTTAGAAACAAACAAAAAAATTAATGTATTTAAAGAAATTTATTTTAAAACAATGAACTTATATTCAAGAAACAAACAATATTTAATTATTAACCTTATATTTGTGATTGGATTCTAATTTTTTTAACTGAATGTACTTTTCATGCATTCCTGAACTTCATGATATATTTAAATATTAATAATGTTACTTCAGATATTCATGCATTTTCTAAATATATATATTTGTATTTTATACACTATCTATATTTTGAATATTTTTTTCAATAGTTTATCAAATAAGATTTAGAACATTTCTGAATTACTTTTCTACCTATGTTACTCATTTATTTCCGAAAGAGACTTAAAAGTTTTAACAGAATTCATCTACTTGTTGATAAACTTTAAATTAGATATTCAGTTGACCTGACTTAATCTGTCGTTACATTTTTCCATAACTGTTACAAAACAAGTATAGAAGAAAATTATCCATTAAGTAAGTAATAAGCCATCAAGTGTTTCCAAATGTTTTCCAAGTCTTCCCTTCGTAATATTATTTTCAAGTAAATAGTTTTATATAAGTTAGGAAGGAATTTCCCTTTCATTAATACTCATAGCGAATAAATCAGGTATGAAGATGCAGCAAAAAATAGAGTGACCTAATTACTATAATTCATCAAACATAAAAATTGTTCTTTAATATAATGGATGCTTCCGTTCAGCTTGAAATGAATATAATTACCTACCCATTCAATGTTATAAATAATCTTTCCTTACTTATTGCACCATATGAAGCGTATTCATTGTGTTTAATCCACAGTTTCAAGTATTATTTTTTTATTTCTTTTATATATATATATATATATATATATATATATATATATATATAGCAGAAGTTTTAAGATTTCAAGAATGATAAGAGAAGAAATCATATCTCTCATTGAAGCAGACGCCATTATGAAAATATACCTTAAGTTACTACAAATAATTCAAGCCAACTTTAAGTAAATATTTTAATAATTGTCTCTCATTAATGGACTACTGGTGCCAAAACTCATCAAAGCACCATGGATAAATGACAAAACAAGATATGAACTGAAACAACTCTTCCAGAACATTCACGCTGTTCCACTATTCGTGATGTGATTTTTTATTATTGTCGCACTGAAAGGCAACACGAGGACTACTGTTGATGGGCCTTATTCAGTCATGAGACAAAGATGACCCCTCAGCTCGTACCTCTCTCCCTAAATTTCCACACCCCGCCAACAGAAGGATTTGGGACCTAGACCAGATTTAAAGGGCATCAGCCCCTCTACCCTGAGTGTCTCTAGTGGCAGTAGGGCTCGAATCCACGACTCGATGGAAACGACGCCAGCCGCGAGTTCGCGACCATGACCACTAGGCTTCCACGGTTCCCTATTAGACTCTTGAATCCTGGTTGAATTTAATGAGTAGTTTGTTTATTATTCCAATTGACTATGTTTCCTGTATTCAAAATACGAAGTAGTGTTTTTCTCCGCCTGCTCTTAATACAAATTTAATGAATTCGATAAATCTTATTAAAGTTGTTGATTTTTTTTGGTGATCTTATTCCCTCCCCCCAATCATATCTACAGATGCATATTAATTACTATTTCTAGTAAAGTTAACTCAGAAATTGATGGTATTCTTTTTCCTTTCTTTCATTCAAAAATAAAAATGTCTGCCTCTAAATATGAATAAATCAGGCCTAAATTAGGTTTTAAGAAATGTGGGAAATGTAAAAGATTGAAGGAAATTTTATTTTAATATTAGAATTAAGACTCAATCCATTAAAATTACTTATCCAGTCCTAATAAAGAATGTTCGGTGTTTAGAGGATTTCCTCGACTATTAAATCGCATTAACCCAACATTATCCATCAAATGATATTCTCAAGTATTGCTCGAACACTCATTCTCGGAATTACAGATTTAATAAATCATCATCATTCATTCCAGTGGATAGTTAGTCTCCCAGTTCAAGCGTTATCCATTTCAACTGAAAAGAAGCGGGGCATATCTCAGATTTCTCTGTGCCTCTGCACTCTTTGGCAATCTTTTCAATCGAGACCAGAAAGTGTCATCGTCAAAAAGAGAAATTGACAAGAAGGTTGAAATGTCCGCTTCTCTACCCATTCCAGTCTCTAAGACTTTAAGCTTTCTTGACATACCAATTGATACCAATCTCGATCGATTACAAGAGATTGATGGGAAGAAGGAATGGTATAGATGATGCTTAGTAACAAAATGTGTATTTTTATTCTCTGTTTCTCATTTTTCCAGTTTAGGATATCATTTTCATGCGTTTGTGAATATAGTGAAATTTCTAAAGTATTTTTGTACCTTTAAAATTGGAGAAAACTTTTTTTTTACTTTACGTTCATTGCATTCAGTTTTATATGCGATTGATTTTAAATGGCAATTTCGCTAAGAACTATAAAAAGAAATCGAAATTTCTTGAAGAATTATGTACACATGACTGTTTTAAGGCAATTAAAAGTTTGTTACTGATATTTATTCTGAGTGATATTTGTCATAAGAATTGTTTTGTGAAGATATACTTATATCATGCAAATAAAATAAAATATAAAACCCTACTCTATAAAAAAAATAAGCAATTTTTAATTTTACGATAAATTTTGATTGATTGTAACTTCACTGGAGTTTTTTCCAAAGCAAAACTACATTAAATTAGTAGAAATTCTTTAAAAACTTACTCCTTCAAACTAATATTTAAGGAGATATTATTGACTAAAATGTAAATTAAAGTTAATTAAAATGTTTGAAAAAAAGCAGATTGTTTTTAAAAAGTAATGATTTGCACTGAATTTTGTCTGAGTATTATTTTACTTTATTTTATATTTAAAAAAAATATGCGCTTCTTACTCTAAAGTAATGATTTTCTAAGCTTTGACTCCCCACCCCATCTTCCTATACAACTTTCTTTTACATATTTTTGACAGAAACATAGAATTAAACGAGAAAAAATACAGATAAAAAGTTTATCGATTGATTGTTTATTAACATCGCATTTAAAAACAATTCGAGATCTTTTTGATGTGGACCCCAAAGTGACGAGGACGACACCTGAACAGGAACTCCCTCTCTCAACTTCCACATCATGCCAATAGAGCACAACTTCGCTACACGGTGGATATTTAGTAGAATAAGGACTCGGATCCACGACTTGACTGAAATAACTCTCGCCGCGACCTCCTAATCATGAACCTTCGATTACCACGATTGCAGCAGGTAAAAGAAGAGATGAGTTTCTGGTGGACTCTTCAAGTATAACTCACTCACCAGGAGCTTACCTATTTTAAGTGTGTTTGTGTCCAAATTTTCCTTTTAATTTTTCCCTTTTTTCCACCTTCCTCAACCAGTATTGACTTCTTTTTTTCACCTTGTGTCTATATTACGGATTTTAAAGTTCAACCATTTATTTATATAATACATTTGATTTAATAAACAACGTTTGGAGCAGCTTGAGTGGCAAAGTATGAAACCTGCTCTAAAACAAAATTCAGCGAAACAAATGTAATACCATCAGAAAACAAACAAAGAAACTTTAATATAACCTATTGATATTTACAAAACTATAAATAATAGAAGCTTCAATGGAATATTTTTAAATGTCTATAATTAAAAAATATACCTATTATAAATTCTAAAATTTCATTCATTGAATGAAAATAGTAACAAATTTAATTACTTAGTGATAGAATCTATCAGCCTAAATATATTAATCAATGAAATTTTCAAAAGAAGTTGTGTACCTAAGAAATTAACACTGAAAAGTAATTACAAACCTTGTAAATAATAAAGTGGAAATCACACTTAACAATTTCGTTAGAGGGTCTCTCTTACATGAGAACAAGATGCTCATTAAAGATAGCTGGACTCGTGTGAAAGTTCAAGCAAGATTTATGTCCCCATGAACTTTGTTCTAGATTCCGTTCTCCTAGGAATCAAAAGCATCCCCGCTCCAGAAACTACAGTTTGCAGGGGCCATTTCCAGTATCGGTTGAGGTGGTCAGTGACCAGTAGCTGAGTTTATTAAATCACTTAACCAACCAAAGGAAAATATTACATCCCAAGGTTATGAAAGAGGCGTGGCAAATTAAATTCCACTCAAAATTTCCGAAAAGAAAGGACATCAGAGATCTGTGAAGCGTTTGATGAGAACTTTATGATGGAGGGCAGTTTACTACTTTTTCTATTGTGCACAAAAAAAAAAAAAATATTTGTATAGCGAATGTGAATATGACCACCACTTTATCTGATTGTAAATATCATCTTTAATATTTCAATAAACTACAATAAATTAGCTTAAATGGTACTCTCTAGGTGTGCTGTCATTTAACGTAACGTAAGAAAACAAGTTTTAATTAGTTTTACTTTTAAATATTGTAAAAGTACTTTAACTAAATTACAATTTTTCAACTTTTGTTCAACTAACGTGATTAAAGTCTTGCACATGTATCGATTATTTTTACTTACAAGAGCCGCCAAAACTAAATGATTAAACTTGTATGATAGTTTGAAAAAAGTCGAAAGTGAGTGTTGGAACAATCATGTAGTATTTAGAATTTTAATTTGATCCTCTGGATAATGTAAATGCTATTAACTAATTTCAAATAAAAAAGTTATTTAAAATAGTCTTTTTAGAGTTAGTTCTGTCAGTTCAATCTTACAATAAATAATTACGTTCATAAATATGTAAATTTTATGCAAATACCATCAATGTATAATTTAATTAATTAAAATTTATTTTATTTTATTGATTAGGTATAAAATTTTCTGAAATGAACTATTCATATGGCTATATTTCTAAAAATTTTATTAAATCAAGTTCTAACAATATTCATAACTTTCATTTATAACAACATTTATTATATTAAATCTCCTTTATAATACTCTAAGGTACTGAAGTTTCTCCTTTTTCTCATCATTACTCATTGCATACTTGAAATCCTTTCCAACATCCATTTTTGGAAACATTTTACATAAATTTACCTTATTTACTTATAATATTGTTTTTAATATAATAACTAAAGCGAAAATTTGCAACGACGTAACTATTGAGCTGAAAAGAAAAAGTTTCGATGGCCTCGCTTCACGTGTTATTACCTCTTAATTAGTTCACCTGCGAGTGGAATAACAAGCTCCTCATGTACCAACGCCTTCCATTATCTCGTGACTCATCCCATATTTAACCATATAAAACTTTTATTCGTCATAATTTTCGAAATTAGAGTCAAAGGAGAAATTTTGCTGAACAATAAAGTTTCTTGAAACATGAGTGACGTTCACTTTAACTATTCAATTTATTTAACACATTTTGCACGAATATATCCTGAAAATAAGTGATTTTAAGTACTTTCCTGAAGAAATTTCTCAAATCTGATGCTATGATGATACCTATCGACGCTTTAGTGCTTATAAATATTTAATACAATAACGATGCCTTTCTTTTATTGTAACTTTTAAAATATTTGTCAACAATGTGTAACGTAAATAATACTAAAATAATTTCAAAACTTAATAGGCAATCATTGCGTTCCTAGATTTTTTTACAACAAATTATTTTATACAGGTGAAATAATTTCGTTAAGAACAATATTATCTCATTATTTTACCAAGAGCTTTAAGATGTAACGTTTTATTAGCCTTTATAAATTTAATTCGTTTAATTTCAAGCCTTTAATTTCTTGTTTTAGTATTTTACTCTAATTTGTACTTTTGAGGAACAGTACGCCTTAAAATCATACTAAATTTCAGAAAACACTATCTTCGTTATAGTTCTTAGTAAAATATCAAATCTAATATAATATTTTCGTCAAGATTTTAAATACAAATTAGTCAGTATATTTTTTTACTTTGTATTGAATTTAAAAATTATTTACATTCTTAAAAAAACAAGGAAATTCGGCGTGATATTCTAGTGTTTAATTTTGCGATTAAAAACTCTTAACAATAATATCTCAATATGTTGTCCACTCATTAACATCATCATAATAGCTCTGGAATAATTTCCGCTCTAGAACCTAAATTGCATGGTACCCAAACGTCACGATACCATTTGCAGATCTACAGGTTCATTCGTAACAGATACAAATGATTACATTTCACGGATCGCATCACCTTAGTGAAATGTTTAAAACATTACCAGGAAAGGGGAAACTGAATCGAGACGTTTCACATTGTTGATGATATTCAATGGCATACCATCCAGCTCTGATGCTAGCAGGTCACGAAGTCCATAATAGAGGGTTTAAACTTCCCGTTATTCGAATAACAATGCCAGTTCTGGCATATGACAGCTTTAGAGGGAACATTATCTGATGCATTATAAATGATGGTAGTCTCAATTCAGATGCCTCATATTTCATTCAAAACGTACCGATCGACAAGACGGCTATCCAAGAGAGAATCCCCATTGGCGATGCAACCACTATCACTCAACACCGAGATAATTTTTACCAGCAATGGGATCCATGTAAGGTTTTAGCTTTCCCCTAATTGTAAACACCGCTAGTCTTGATATTGACTTGTTCTTAATGAGGAGACAGGCTTGGTTTTAGGCACCTTATGCCCACTTGCAGAATTAATGAGGAAACACTTCGAAGTTGAGCAATTACTAGGAAATTGTTTAGGAAAATTACTGAAGCTTGTGAACATGTATTTCCGACTAGAAAGGTGTAAATCAATTTAAGAGAAATCTCTAGCCGCTCGACTAATATGGTGACTAAATTCGATAATGGCTCAACCGGAACTTTGCCTAGAAATTTCCTCTGTTCCTTTAATGGCTTAGTTAGAGCTCTTTGTAGAACTCTGATGTTCAACTCAAAACCTTTCAACAATTTTAGAATGCATTGAGTATTAAAGGAAATAAATTTCTTCAAAGGAATAAGGATATTTGAAAAGACAGCCATTGTAGAGATTATTAACATTAAAAATACCTAAGAAAATCAACTGAAAGTAAATGATAAGAGTTTCATTATTTCAATGTAACAAAACAAAAAAAAATGTTGAAGTAATAATCAAGTACACTTATTTATTTTCTTTCCATAAACATTTAACACTTAATTAATTTCAGACAAACAATTACATTTTCCCTGTGATACATCTTTATCTTGGTACCGTATACTTTAATGTGACTTCCACAAAAACATTAAGCTAATATATGGCAGAATTAGTTTTATTAAATAAGCAATGGAACAGAAAATTTTAATTATCTCTTCTAATAGGATTTTTCTGAAAGTTAATTATAAAAGTAGCTTGAAATTAACATTAATGATTTTTATTTTAGGTACATTAATTAAAACTTAAAATAAGATATTATAACAACCAAAACTGTTTGGTTATCAGACAACTATCAAAAAAAAAATTAATATTGGAGTGCAAAATAGTTGATTCATAAATATTTATATAAATATTCATAAACTAAGGTTAGTTTTAAAAGATAATGCTTAATACTCCGCTATAAACTTAACCAACATTTTTTTGAGATAAAACAAATGTTTCGTAATGATTAAGCGCAAATTCAAAAGTATTCCATACTTTTCAAAATTCTAATTCTACAAAATATAAAAATACATATATTTATATCTTTAAACTGATGTAATCACTAAGAGATTTACATATTTATATCTCTAAATTTACATACAAGTTTAAAGATCCAATTGCATAAAATTCAAATAAGGAAGCATATATATATATTCTGTTTATAAGAATCACATGAAACATAATTATCTTTTACTCAACCGTATTAAGTTAGCTAACTATCAGACCATTTAATGAAGGAATAACAAAATAATTAATCTATAACATATTTCAGAGAATTCTCATTTTTATTAGTTAGAGCAGATGTATGTATATACTGAATGAATACATTAAATTGTTGTGTTAAGGGAATATAAAGTTTCCTCTGAAATTTTTTAGTAAACTATGTTTTTTGAAAGCTTATACGTTGTAATATCGATTATTTTATAAAAGCAGCTACTCTCTTGATCACTTTCACAATCTTTAATAAGCACATAAAATATTTCTTGGATAATAAATGAAATATTGCTTGTTTTTATAATGTCCTTTGACTAACATGTTTTTATTATAGAAGGGATATTTAATTGGAAGAATTTTAAAGTACTTATATTTTTGTTTTCTTTTTCTAGCTCAATGCAACATATTTAATGGTTTACTTATAAATAATTAACTTGGTAAATTTTAATCAAGTCCTAAAAAGAAATTAATACTTAAGAGTATAATATAATAATGAAAGAATCAGTCAAAGCATCAACATTATTATTTAATTGTTTTCCTTTAATTTTTAATACACAATTTTTTATTAGTTATCATAATAAATGTTCTAAGACTGATTAAGATTAAATTTAAACTTTAACAGTAAATTCTCAGAGGAACTAATAAATTTTAGCATTTAGTAAATTTAAGTAAAACTGACCTTTAATGAATTTTATAATTGTAAAGATGTGAAGTAGGTCAAATTTAAAAAGTGAAAAAAAGGAGGAAATAAGAGCTAAAGAAATAATTTGGGAAATAAAGTATTAAACTAATAAGGCATGCATGCATATATACATTTTTATAGGCATAATACTTCATTTCACTGGCAACAAAACCATATATGAGATAAATTTTATTACGATTAATCCAAACAAAATGATACGATGAGCTTTCAAACCTCGGATACACATCTTCTTTTCTTTTTAAGAATTCTTAATTTGTTAAGATAATTTGTAAAAGATTTTTATTGAAGCTAAGAATAAAATTTCTGAAAGTCTTATCTCTGAATAATGTTAGTATAACAAATTTAACGAAGTCAAATTTTCTCACTAGTACATGAGTTCAATTTCTGCCTTAATTTTATCGGAATCAAAATAAACATATGTTTCCCAATAAGTTTTTTCTCCCTGTTTGAAGGGTGCGATACTAAAATCTAGCTCTAAGCATCTAAATTCCTAATTAATTCTTCTAAAATTCCTTATGAAATGTGGAAACAAAAAATACAGATATCGTTCTGGTAAAAAAAATAATAATATTTTAAAGTAGAATATGGGCCTGTATGAATTGCATATATTTATTTTAATTTTGATTCTCATAGAAACAACCTATACAAGTTTCTTGTGTAGGCGAGGCTATGCGAAATGTGAATCATTCAATATTCATTTTTTTTCTCATAGCAGGTGTAAAAACTGATTCTTCTTGAATACGATACATAGGTTTGGCAAGCAGGTGCAAAGGCTGTAAGCTATATAATGAAAGTCATTAAATATCTTGAATATGATATACAATCTTTTCGCGCAGGTGCAAAATTTATATCTTATACAATGCACATTATGGTTTATTAAATATGGAACTGTACATGCACTTGGATTTTTACGACTGTAAATTGTTCTTTCACCTTACAGAAGATAAAATTTATAATTCTTAAGAATCCATGAGCATTTATATCAGATTTAAAATTTGAAAAAAAAAAGCCAAACTGTAAGTCATTTCAACGTGTTGAAGATTTACTTTATTTTTGATTACCCTCAGTGGGATGATTTTAATCTTACTGAACCAGCGCATAAATAAAAGAAGATCATTGCATTAAGTAGCAGAAGTTCTACATATAGAGTTACAAAATGAATTAAAATAATGGAGGAAATATCAGACAGGATTCAGTGAACTAAATTGGTTAAGATTACAATGCTAAACTAACAATATAAATTAACTAATTTAATGCATTTAATAAAAATTGCATGGAAATGAAATCTTTCCTGGTGAAACGTTACGCATTTTTTATAAAATGTGTCTTCAATGTTTATAAGCCATAGAAAGGGATAACTACAGAAATATAATAATATATTGAAAGCAAATGTCCTGGTGGGTATTTTAGCTCATGACTTACTGTGTAAAAAACAGTAATTGACTTGGATGATTACCACAAAAAGAAATAAAGAGCTAAAGCAAAAATGAATTTAAAAAATGATGATGTTGGAGTGATAGCTAAAATATTGAAACAAAAATTCAAAATTCATGAACATATTTTGAATATCAGAGCATAAGACTCATTTTAGTTTAATCTCCGTGAATCCTCGCTGAGATTAGGCGTGTTTTCATGTTCTTTTTGTCTGCAGGTTTAAAAGAATTATGCAGGTTTCTTCAATGCACAATTAAATCTCTAACAGAGATTTTCAAAACTTCTATTCAAAACATTAAGTAGATTTAATGAAATATATATTAAAGAATTTTACTGTATAATCTGGTTTAAGTAGGAATGTATTGAAACTAAAGATATTGTTTTGTTTACTTTGTGTGTGTGTGTGTGTGTAGGACAATAATTAAAAAAATCCCAAAACTAAATTGATTGAAGTTATAAAATTTATCGATTGAGCTAACTAAATAAAAAATTGACTAATTTATAATTTTAATAATTCTTCTGAGGGAAATATTTTTAGTAAGAAAAAAGAGATTTCAGAGGAAGAAATTTTATCTTAAAATTTAGCAAATGTATAAAAAAAATTTGTTTAGATGTGGAACGCAATTTTTAATTATTGTATTTCTATTCAAGTATTAGCTTTAGAAGTAGTTCATTTTTAAAGAAATTTCACGCTACCTTTTTTGAGACATTTTGCAAAATAATGAACATTTTTCAAAACAAGTAGTACAGATAAATGAATTAGTTATTAAGTTTTTATAATTATTCTTTTGAAAAATAAAATTAATTTCTTACACTGAGCAAAGATTTGCTTTCAATTGAAAATCAAAAAGAATTATAACGACTATATTCATTAAAATTGATGATTAAGCATTCATTCCTTAAAACTATACAGCTTTTATTTATTGCTCGTAAAATATTTTCCTTTCATACGTATTGAAAGGTAAATAAAGGCTCTCTGATTTTTTTTTCTTCTTGTGTTTATTTACCTTTTAAAGGCATCTTTTGTTTGTAAAAAATATTTAATGTTAAAAATTTGTTAACAAAGACACTCTAAGCCTTTCATTAAAAAATCAAGTACTGTTTACTTTGAGACTAGATTTTATATATTATATTTCGTATTTCTACGGAAATATTTAATCTATTAATTTTGTTCTTTTGCAGAGATTTAATGTAAACATGTATAATAAAATCTACTGTTTGCAATGAGAATTTTTTGTTCTAGTGCCAGAAACTTATAAGATGTTTTGTGGAGGATTTTGTAAAACAGGGATGAAACAATTTGCATAAATTATAGTTATTGATTACTAGAGGAAAAGAAAAATACTTTAATTCAATAGCCTTCTTTCTAAGATCCATTTCAATAATATTTTTTAGAGAACCAAGAAATTTGCTAAAGAGTGCACAGTTTTTAATTCCGTCACATTTAAAACAATCCGATACTTCGTTTTGGAAAAATTATTTTCTTTCAAATGTAACACAGAAGAAAACTTTATATATCTGTTGTTGCTACTTATAAATAATATTGTTTCATGTTTTTAAAAGCAAAATTAGTGGGCATGCTAATATTATACATACAAACAAAAGTGTTTTTCATAAATAAAACTTTTATACTTTCATATTTTGACAGTGAAAATATCGACTAAAATTAGATAATAATAATAATAATAAATAGTAATTTTGACTAAAAATAAATTGCGTCAACTATACTTTGAATCTTTGTGATTCTGTTACGAAAAAGGGTTAACAGAAAGATACTTTAAATTGGGCATTGCATTCTAGATAAATAAGGCTTCGTGTAACAATTGAAGTTATCTTAAGAATATGAACTAAGTTTGTATGAAATTATTCAAAATTGGATTAAAAATATATCAAATAAAAATAAATTTTTAAAGACATTTTCGAAAGGTCAATGAATGTACATTTTGGTCAGTTAATTCTAAATTTTTAGTTTTAATTTCATAAATAACTTTAATATTGTATTATTAAAATAACTTAGAAGAATACTTTTACACAAAAATTTGCAACAAAGTATTTCCTGTTCTTTTTCAAATTTAATGTACAATTTAATTAAAGTTTTAACATAAAATCATTTGAATTCTTAAAACGCGAATAGATGGATCCAAAAACTCAAACAGTGATAAAGAAGATATGAATCAAGTTCAAACAACCACCCTTCTTCAAAACCCGACTACTTAATGGAAGAAAGAGTGAAGTTTGCTGTTACGGAAAATAAGGTTGACACAACTTCTATACCTGCGAAAAAAGACTTTTACTTGCAAAGAACACAATTGAGGGTGAAAATAAAGATAATGAAAGTGAAGAGCAATTTAGTAATGAATTGATTGTGTCCCTCAACAGGAAATTTTGAAAGTTTTTGACATCATGAGATAATTTTCAACGTCTTTTCAAACTTCTGAAAAACGTTTTGAAACTTTAAATTAATTACGAAGTTTCTTTATGCAGTGCATTGTTATTGAAAAGTTTAAGTTTTTAAAATCACCATAATATATATCGTATATTCTTCTTATCTACATGTGCCTTTTGCAACAATTTTCGGCATCTAGTTAATGTTTATTTTCATTTATTTTTTTTCGAAAAGCGACTTTAATTCCAAGCTTTCTTATATTTATTGCGTAGCTTGAGACTTTTTTTAACGTGCTGTAATACAATTACATTTTTTTAGCATATAGTTACTCATATATATAAGACATTACTTTCAGAAATTTTAAATATTTTGTTTATTAAATTTTATAACATTTATATATTTTAAAATCCTTATGCACACCTCTAGCAAATATTTCTTGCTTAAAGTTAGGGATAAAATGCAAACTTAACAGTCTTTATTCTAAACGACTATGGGATACATTAAAAACTTTCCATTTCTACAATTATTACGTAATAAGATCATCAACATTTCAAAACTGTAACATTTTCGCATTATATTAATGAAATTCCATATTAAAGAGAAAAAATCATTCAGAAAATAATTTAAGTAAAAAGCTCGTATAATGTGGATTGTGGATTACTATATATTTCTGATATCATTGTTTATTATTATTATTATTAGCCACCTAAATGGCTATTGTCTAAGTAAGCGGCAAAATAGTCATCCGAATACTGTTCAAAATAAGGTATTTTCTGAATATCTTTCCTGGTGAATGAATGAATGAGTGAAGGAATAAATGAGAGAGTAAAGAATGAGTGGGTGAATGAAAGAGTAATTGAATGGTTGAAAGAGTGAGTGAATGCATTAGAGACAAAACGAATGAATGAACAAGTTAGTGAATAAATGAATAAGGAAGTGAGTGGATGCAGGAATGAATTAGTAAATTAATGAATGAATAAGTGAGTAAATGAATCAGTGAATGAGTGAATGAATGAAGGAATGAAAGAGTGAGTAAGTAAGTGAATCAATGACATTTTTATTCCGTTATTACACTATCATTTGCTTTAATTCTAATATTTAATTGAATAATTCGATAATTATTTTTAAAAAAATTTAAAAATAGTTTATCACTTTTTCAGCTTAATCTGTTTTTGAAAATCTTTTCATCGAACAGTTTTTTGCTAATTATTATTATTATTATCATTATGTTGGGTAATATTTCTATCAACGTTACGGATGATAAATCTTTATTTCTATAGATAGCAATAATATAAATTTATTACATGTAATGCTATAAAACTTTATTTCTAAGTTTAATTTGATAAGAAATTACTGAACTCATATCATTTTTTAAATTTATTTCCAGGCTTACTAATTCGGTTATTTTATAATTTACCAACATGCATGGCCTGAAATCACTACTTTACTACATAAAATATATATGGACGAATAGGTGTTTCATTCATTTTGTTGCAGAGACACACACAAACTTAAGTTGAGTCTTTAAACCCCAAATTTAAAATGTTATCAAATGATAATTTCCCTTTCTCCCATATCTAAATTCTATTGTGTTAATTTTATAACTGACAAAACCTGGTAAGGATAGTAATAAAAACATACAACTAAGTAGTAATGAGTACAAACTTGATTAATAGATTATCTTTTTAATTTTATTTCCCTCATAATTAATCATATATTCATATTGTATCTACTTATTTCTGCGAAGAAAATAAAAAAAATCGTACGAAAACTTCTGGACTTAGTTCTTTTCCTCAGACAATATTGAATTAAGAATAAAAGTTTATTTGTTTATTTTTTTGTATATTTTTTGCCTTATTATTCATTATTAATACTTCAAAGTATTTTCCCATAATCTGTATGGCAGTTTCATTTAATGATATGCCAATCCATAGAACAGCCACAGAAATACTTCGACGGGTTTCTTTTTTATGACTTAGTTCTTATTCCATGCATATAAAATAAGCAAATGAAAGAAATTACCAAAACTGTAAATAGATTTATGCATATGGGACAATCTGTGAAAACTCTCTCTTATAAGATCTAAACAATTCACATAAAGAACATTCTTTTAGTCAAAAAAATACACTCTATAACAAAAATTCTACTCACTAAGAAGGAATTGTCCGATGGAGACAAAAATTGGTGGATAGGAAATTATGTACCGAATAGATCTTCAATTACTTAGGAATTATTTTCATAAGCTTTGTTTTCTTACATATACCTACAGAAAGGAGTCGGGAAATGCTCAGATCAGGGAAACTAGGTAGCCAAATATTTCTTAAAGTGAATCGTTCAGCTTAGAACTTTAAGAATTTTTCACTAATTTGGTTGTAATTTTTTCCTTCTTTAGTTTTGCCTTATTCATTTAACAATATAATAGTTATTGTATAAGTTACAGTAACCTTATTTATCAAGACGAATTAAAGTGTTTTTATAAAGCTAGAGTTGACAAGTTACGTGTATTATTTGCCTACATTTTTATTCGAATTATTTGACATTTAGCAAAAACTACAAATACTTTGTAACTAATTTATTTCCTTTGCAAGACATTCAGAGTTTTAATTTATCTCTGAATTGATCAGTCACATATATAATATTATAAATAAAGAGCATCTTTTAACTTTTGAATTTGAAACAATTTTGAAACGTTTTCCATTTTCCTAGAGATACATTCTGGTTAATCTTAAATTGAAATGAACTTATGAAGATATTGTATAACTATATTTTTTTTAATTATATATTGATTTAAAAGCTTTGTCTGAAAGGATTCAAATAATTTTCAGTAATTTTTTAAATGATTTGCTATAATATAATTATTGAAGAAAACATACTATGTAAGTAGAAGCATATATCACATCATAATCTTCATCAGTACGCTCGAAGAAGTCAAACAGGGCAGTATAAATATATTTTGATATATTTAGCTATTGGGGTATTGATTGCATACAATTTTCTTAATCGTGTATTTCTTTTTTATCAAAACCCATGTAATATTCTATGCATTTGTCTGATTTGCTTATGAATTAGTACATGATCTTGGTAATTGTATCAGCATTTCCGATGCTAAAATCTTCAATGCCTTCACACTACTAAATGTCATGTCTGAAACTCTCGTTGTGTGCCACTTAACATCAAGAGATTAATTAGTGATTTACCGAAGACCAAAGTAATCATGGAAAAGCATGTTAATCTCTTCGGACTAGCTAGACAGTTTAATGAGCGACATAAATTACCCTCCAGCACTTGTACAAACACTGCTATCTCATTCAGTGAACTCGAGTGTGGTCTTGCAGCAAGTCGAATACAAGTGATGTGCGTGTGTGGCTAGGGTGAATAGGATTGCTTAATTATGCGTATGTGGTGACGGTCTCCGAAATGCGATAACAGTTTTGCTAAATATAATTGGAAATAATGGAAAGTTAGCAATAAATACTGGGCTCATTCACTCTCTTTATTTTCTCTGAATTCCTGTGTCCTTGTGAGAATATGCATTCTCACTTAATAAGCTACAATTGTGTTATTTGTGACATTCTTAGTATTCTTAATTAGATTGCACATACTGTATATTGATTAAGAGATACATTCTGGTTAATTATCGAAACAATGAATATCAAACCAGAAAGCGTTCTTTCAATTTGATTTTAAAAGGATGGATTAAAATATACAAAAATACTCTAATTAAGATAAAGAAGATAAAATCAAAAATTGGAGATACACTTTTTGTTTCAGTTGGTTTTATTAACGTCGCAATAGAAACAACACGAGGGCTATTGGAATCTGATAAAAATGATAATTCCAGCTCAGAATTTTGAGCCACTGAACGAGGAAGACATCTGAGCTGGAAACCCCTCTCCTAACTTCCACATCTCTTCAACAGAGGGATTTTGAGCCTGGAAAGATCTAACGTACATCAGCCCCAACTATGCATGGGGTATTTAGTGGCATCAAGACTCGAACCAAAGACTTGATAAAAACTGACAGCCGCGACCGTGACCACTAGGTTACCACGGCCTTGTAATAGAAAGAATTTTCTTACTATGCAACGCCTCGAGGAGAATGAGTATTTTTCTATCCGAATATCTTGCTATATTTCCAGAAAGCAAACAAAGGCAAACGTAAGGACTCAGATTTATTCTGGAGTAAGTAATTTTATATTTTATTAACTATGTGGACTTATGAAATGTAAATATCTATCAAATCTATCATTGTACTACAGGTTATTTGCAATTCCTTAAAATCCTTTTTTATTTTATTTTCCTTTTTTGTTGTCTTTTAACATTTGAAATAAGTTTTACTTTTAAATTTAAATTGTTTTAAAATTCAAATAGTTTTTTTTTAAATGTTGCACTTTTTAGAAAATTGATTTTAACTCTAATAAAATAATTTTTTTTTTATCTCTTTTTAAAAAATTTTATCTTAGAAACATTTTCCACTAAGTGTGTTGTTTTAATTTCAGTCAGAATTATAATTAGTTGATTCTTAAATTTATTAAGTTACTGTAGTTACCATGGAAACTTAGAAAAAGAAATCACACAGTGTTTTAAGAACCTTAAAATTTGAACAAAAAGAAACATAAAAAATCAAATAAAGCAACAGATATGCGTCTTTACAAGCGATTTACATCTTAAGCTGTAATGTGTTTTTAAAAATATTGTTACTTGAATGTGATAAAATTGATAAATAAGCTAGTATATATTTTTGCAAATATACTGTATAGCATTAATACGAAAACAAATTTATTCACAGAAAGAAAACATAAATCTGTAGATGAAAGTTGACATTTATTTTAGGCATTTTTCCCTTTATTCCCTATTGCACTTTCTGATGCATTTATTATTTGGATGTAAAATTTGACAGCTACTCAGGAAACCAAAATCAAATATTTTGTCGAATAGGGAAACGCAATTTGTAAAATTTATCTGGTATATATATATATATTGAAGCTATAATTTACTTAAGTAATAATTAATATTAATTTATTAATATATCAGCCCCTCACCCCTTTCTTGCATTAAATTACTCTTCAACTCCTTTATACTTGTGAGTATTTTCCGTTTAGTTACCAAGAATCTTTTTGAAACTTATTTAAGTGAAGCGAGTTTGTAACTGGATTCTTACGTTGACTTCCACTTCACCGAATTTTGAAAACAGTTTATCTTCAAACGCCTTCTCGGACAGGTTTGCATATATTTCAAACACATCGTAAAAAATATTATAATGTATATCAGCGGCTTAAAGCTATCGAAGCAGTGTCTTGAGGCTTATATAACTTAGTTTACTCACACAGAAACAACCATCCAACATAAAATTTAAATATATATTTATACATTATTTTGGAACCTAATTGTAAATGAAGGTACTATTATTATGTTATGAATTTAGAATTTGTATAATGATAAGGGTTTATAACATTGAGTTATTCAATCTATTTTCTACATTCTCAAAATCTTTCGAATTCACGGAATAGTCCTAGAATTCTTAAGAAGATATTAATATGTTATTAATGCAAGCAGACTAGCCATGCAAGTTTTATTTCTTCGTATGTTATTGAAGTAATTTATTTCTTTATTTCTTATTATGTTATATTAAATTAACTTATACATATATTCAGTGTTTGTTAATTTGATGAAAGAATGTAATTTCTTTTCTTGTTCTATTGTATTCATGGATTATATCCATATATTTTTCTAAGTAGTAATATTAAGTTGAAAGAATTTCTTTTTTAGCTTAATACGCGTATTTTATATCATGTTATTATAATATAATTTACATGTTTTACTTAAGGCTTTTCTTATGTTTAGTGTAAGGTAAGAAATAGCTGCAGCAAATGTTTTAATTTTAAATGAATATTTTCCTTCTTTTGAGATTTTAGACTCAAACTTTAGTCTATTTTCC
Organism: Nephila pilipes; assembly: GCA_019974015.1. Taxonomy (NCBI): domain Eukaryota; kingdom Metazoa; phylum Arthropoda; class Arachnida; order Araneae; family Nephilidae; genus Nephila; species Nephila pilipes. The sequence continues at coordinate 1,260,029 of BMAW01056371.1, forward strand.
ATGTTAAGGGTGCACGGGACCCTAAAATTAACCAAATCTTAGAAAAAGCTTTTTTTTTACCTTATTTTAATAGTATAACTTTTCTAAATGTATGAATAAAGTTGAATAGTTCTAGCTTCTTTATTTAGCGAATTACTAAAATTTTATTTAATAGAATGTCAAATTATCTCATTGACCTTCAAATTTTTAAGCTTTTCCTCGACTTTTTATATTTTTAGACCGGCTGTGTTCTTAAAAAGGCTAAGACCTTTCTTGTAAATAATATAAAATTTTGAAATTGTTTTCGACTTTTGTTCAGTAATTCTGTTTATGGAATATGAATATAAATAAATAGCTTTTTTTTAAAAAAAATATATCCACAAAACTAAATATAGCAGTTATTTCAATGTTTTTTGTAACGTCTAACAGATAAAAATTTCTAAAACTAAAAATAACTTTAGTACAATCATACTCATGCATAAAATTGTGAGAAACACTACTAAAAATTGACAGAAAAATTCACTGAAACTATAAAAAATTGCAGAAGTAGTAGTAAAAAGTTTAAGATATTGAAATATTATGAAAAATTAACTTTTTATGTTATCGTTTATCCTCATATTAGAAATAAGAAGACCCTCCCCAGATTATATTAATTTACTTGACATTTAGGCCTACTTCAAAATCTATTTTTATCTTACTAATTAATGAGACTCAGAAATTCTATTCCCTACGATTTTCCAGCTTCAAGACTTTCTCATTTAACACCTAAAACGTCCCTTTTGCTACCTCAAGCACCATGTTACGGACTTCTAAATCTCGACAATTAATGAAACATCCTGCCTTAACATTCCGTCATGCCCAATGTCATAAATATTAAGTAGGCACAGAAAAGGTGATATACCTGGAGCGAGTAAGACGTCTTCCACCTTCATGACTTAAGCTATTTTGTCTTCCTACCCTAAAATCAACAAACAATCCTTCCCATCATCCGTGTGACAAACCAAAGAGCATGCAAGAGGTCCCGCAGATAGCACGCAAATATGACACAAATTATCCGACTGTCTCTTAGCAAACTGAATATTTAACCATTTCAACAGAGACTCACGCACCCAACCTATGATCTTTCCAGAGACTGGCATCGTGGCTTGTGGCTATAATTATATATTATCTTCGCCCGACTTCTCTCGTATAGGATGCGTGTACAGAGCTTTACCCGCATAGCCTAATTAAACGTTTGTTGGGGAACAAGAGGTGTTTCTTGATTAATTGAGAGTTTCACGGGGAAGATTTAATAACTGTATGCGGTGGACTTACGTTCATTTGAGCGTTACGATTTGAATGCTGGGAGCAGCTAATTTAATACAACATTTCACTCTCGTCCAATGATTTGTCTATTATTTAAGGTCTAGGATAGGCTCTTGATTCACGATATGTTTCAGTATTGTGTGAAGTGACTATGGCTGACACGTGCAGCGTGTTGGGTTCCATATATACTGTGTTGTCACTCCATGCATATTTAATGGGGGTCGGATTTATTGCGGCTTTATAATAAATACGACGAGTGAATAAATGATTTGTTTTCACATACATTAAAGTTCAAGACTGAAATGATTCTGAATAGAGGAAAGAAATTTTGTTTGACAAGTAGTAAAATAAATTTATCTAGTTTAATAAATTTTTCCTTTATACAGAATATGTTACATTCTTTCTGCTGAGTGTAAAGGGTTGTTTTCCTGAAATGTAAGTTTTAACGGGTCTCTCTTGAAAGTAATTTTGAATGTTAGAGCATTGGAATTTATCCACTAATATTCGGTTTGAAAACTAATAAAAATCTGTACAGCATAAATTAATGTTTCAATCTTGAAAATAGTTATTGTTTTTGAAAACCACAAAAATTAAATTTAAAAATGCAGCGTATTTTGCATATTTTTTAAACTTTCTAATGGAAATGGATTGAATTTTTGAATTTATAGTAGGAGTATTTCAAAGTTTCTGTTAGGATAATCCAACAAATTATGAATAGGAAAAAAATCATTTCCCCTTTTTTAGACTTTTTTAAATTTCTGTGGAAAAAAAGACTTTTTCAAGTAACATTTAATTTATAAGCTAAGCAGATTTTTCGATTTATGAAAATATTTGAACGGTAAACATTCATCTGGGCAATGTACATACCAAATGTAATTATAATCAAAATACCTTATGTAGGTATTGACATAAAACTTCGCTAGATTTCTTATGAGCATTCATGTATGGATATATCAATTGTTATAGATTCAATCTAATATCACAAGTATATTTTTGTGCTAAATATTTGGATGACAAAAATTAGAGTGTTCCTCTCAAGTATAAGAAGCTGGACTGCAAACAAGTAAGTAAACAGTGCATTAGCATTTATATATGTGGTCATAACCACAATACACATTCACTTATTACATAAGTGACGAGGGTGGTTCAAAAAGTACTAGTTTTAGGACTAGGATATTATAGGAATGGGAATGAAATAACTCACTGTAACTCACTTTTTCTGAGAAACATATGCATATGACTCCCTTCGCTTCCCTAAAAATCGCCTCCGTAACTTTTCCAATGAGATGTCTTCGCCTTCTTGGAAGCATATTTAGCAGAAGCAAATTGATTCCGTTTTTAATGTATAATGATGAACTCAGGTCTCATCGACGAAGAAAACGTGACGCAAAATGACAATGAAAACTCGAAGTGGCCGTAATAAAAAGAAACCTAAATATCTGTATCAATTTTGCTGTGGTACCTTTTAACAGATGAAAGGCCAAAATGGTAACACAACTTGCCATCAATATTCAACTCCTATACAATCTCCACAAATGTATATATATATATATATATATATATATATATATGTATACACTGAAAATGCAACACCAAGAAAGGGTGGCCATAAAATTATGCAAATTTCAGGATACACGCATGTCACCGAGTTTTGCGAATGATGTGAAGTTACAGCTCTCCAGCTCAAGTTGGAGAAAATTTAAGTTGTAGAAGCTGTAGAATGTTCAATTTTCGTGCCGTTATTTCTGATAGGAAAATCACTGTAGAAAATTTGTTCTTGTTACAGAGGTCGAAGTGTAATAGCAGAGAATGCCAGATCGTATATAACGAATGCAGTCCCAGCAGACAGACAATTTTACAAATAGCATAGTGATGGGACTGAGAAGGGCAGGTTGGATCATTGATTAAATCTCTGCTTACACACACCTAGACGCGTTCACAATGCACCTGCTTTGAAGAAGATGGTTGGAACAAGGAAATGTGGTAAGTTTGAGGAATGCCGGTGTAGCCAGAGTAACATCAGCAGGGGTGGGTCGACGCATCCGCCGACAAGCGGTGGCGGACCTTCTACCTCAGACTACCTAAGCGGAAGTCACTTCTACCTCAATTCCGCAGCATATTCAAGACATCATTGATATTCTCATATTGACCAGAACCATTTCTTGTCTTTGTTTATTGTTTACTTGGAGCCTGTACTAATGACGTCCGTTAAGAAGACTGACTTTGACCCCACATCATAGACGACAATGTCTGCAATGGTGTAGAGCTCCAGTGATGAGGGCGACGGAATGGCAGAAGTTCGTGTTCTCAAATGAGTCACACTACTGTTTCTCCAATGATAATTACCGAGTACGAGGGTGATGTTAACTTGCAGACATATCCAATCCGGCAGCAAATGTGGAATGCCCCACCTAGCGACTACATGGCATCATGATTTGGGCCGCCATTGCGTACGGTTCCTGTCACCTCTAGTTCGTATTCAGGGCGCTGTGATTGCCCAATGATACGTGGAAGTTGTGCAGTGGCCGTTGACATTCCCATACCTTCAGGAGGTGCCCAATGTCCTTTATCAGCAGGATAAAGCCCGACCACACACTGCTTGCATTAATCAACGTGCTCTGCAAGGTGTACAGATGCTTCCTGGCCATCGTTCGCTCCTGATCTTTTATCAATTGAATACATTTGGGATCTGATTGAACCCTGTCACTGCCACGTTCAATAGACGAACTGTATCGAATGCTTGACATGGAATGGAGAACCATTCCTCAAGACTCCATCCGTACTCTCATTTAATTTGTACCTAGTCGTGTTGCTTCGTGTATCACCGTCCATGTGGTCCTGAAACCTACGGAGCCGACGCTGTTCTCTCTCTGTATTTTGCATATCATTTCGAAATAAAGATCACTTATTGTTTGTTGATGTCTTTTTCTGTTTGCCAAGTTTAATCTCTTTATATATATATATATATATATATATATATATATATGAAATAACCATCATTTTTGGAAATTAATTTTAGATGGAGCTTTATAAGTCCAACTCTCAGATTTTGGAAGGACGTTGGCAGTCTTGGATTATTCCATTTTTTGCATGGATTAAGTTAAATATGATTTAAGAATTTCTATTCTTATTAATCTGCATTTTCAGAGTAAGTTTCAAAAATTATTTTTGAATATTTTTCTATAAAGTACATACACATTATCTTGAAACTTTGTATTTCACAATTTCTCATCTGTTATAAAGCTTTATATCAAAATCAAATTTTGGTTTTGAGAACGAAATTTCCACGGTCTCATTTCTTAATTTAGATATAAATATAAGGAACACTGGTACGCTTGAGGAAAGCTTTTAAATGGTCTGTAAAGCAACTTAACTGCAATTCTTTCTTGAGAAAAAGAAATACACAAATGAATTAGTTGATATATGAAAGAAAAAATAAGCAATAATGAAAGATTTTTACCACAAGCAATTTTTTATTATTTATATAAAGAATCTGTAATAATACTTCTTTAGATTGTTTTTTTTTTACTCTAAAGGATTAAATAGCTTAAGATATTTTTAAGAAATCCAGTGACTTAATCTAATTTTTTTCCTGCATAATAAAGAAAGTAATACTTAAGTAAAATAATATTTATATACTTATACTTTGCTTCACTAGTGTTCAATTGCACCGGAATATTTTGCCTCATGCTTAAAGTTTTGGTATTTTAAACTTGAAATAGAGAGAATAAATTTTTTCACCCAAGGTATTGGAAACTTTAATTGAAGCTAAAATAAATTCAAACAGAACTATCCCCCCCTCCCACTCATACTTTGTTCAACGAAAAGAAAATGTTTGACGTGAAGTAATTTAAATAAAGAAACATCTCCTAGAAATGTCCATTCATTTTCCGAAGAATTTTTTTTAAATTTAATTTGAGCTCTATGTAGAATTTAACGTTTCTTATGTGTGCATATATATATATATATATATATATATATATATATATATATATATATATATATATATATATATATTAAGTGAAAGAGGGACGTTTGGTGGTCTTCATCAATATTGAATTATTTAGCTGATTTGGGAGCCTTATTTCTTTCTTCATCTATGTGTTTTTGTACAAAAATTTCATTACACTTAAATAAAAGTCAGTCAAAGGGAACTGTAATATATAATTTTATTAATCATTCATGCATTTGTTCTAAATTTCAGGGACTCTCAATGAAACAAGAGCTATTTCTTATACAGATAAAATTGTCTTATTGAAAAACAATTAGTTCATTTAGTTTATCTATTACAAGTGAAAAAATAACAATATTTCTGATATCAAGAGTTTCTTGAGTATACTATGAATTAAATGCTGAAAAAAATCACTATTCTCTTATTCCTGAAAACGCAGTTGAAATATTGAGAATTCGAAACAGAACTAATGGAATTATCATATACTTTTTATCCCTTTCCTATTTTTTTTATTTTGATATAATTTAACTAGTGGGAATCAAAAATACCTGTTTCTGAATACAGGTCGAGTTACTAAGACAAGTTGGTGTTATTATTGTGTGTTGTCATAAATTACTTAGAGCCCAAGCAAATTTGACAGTAGCATTTTTATTACTTTTGACTGGTGCCCATCGAGTTGTCATCGCTATTTATTATTATTACTATCAGGTTTTCATTGTAGATGAGACTCAGATTCATCATAATACATCGGAAAACATAAGAAAATCAAAAAATGGGTTACTATACTGAATCTGCTTCTACAAAAGTTCCGTCAAAAAAATTATGGTGAAGATGTTTTGAGATGCGAAAATCATTATAATCGTTCATAATTTTGAACTAGTAAGAGCGATGATATTACAGGACTTACCCCATTCTCATTCCTAATACCCCATTGACCATTCCTAGCACGGGTACTTTTTTAACCAACGTGCAATATTACTTTAATTATTAAAAATTTGCAAAGGATGTATTTCTTATCAAACATTACATAGTAAATTTACCAGTGTTAGCCGCTATTCTCACATTAATACACATAGAAAAAATATTCGATGCTTGTCATCAATATACAAATAAAACTATATTAATTACAATACAGTTTTATTTAACAAGTTTTCACTTAATACGGTTAATTGCGTTGAATATCTTGAAAACTTACGAAATCATTGCATAACTATTAAAGCAAGTATAAAATTTAAGGAATTATTATTATATCTAACTGAGATGCCGCAAAATTAGATTAAGAGATAATTTCAACAGTTAAATCCAATTTAGTTCTCAAAAAATGGGCATCCATCTTTTTATAATGCTATTATCAACAAACTTAGGAATTTTGTATAGATATGAATGAAGAATATTCCTTTAGTGTTGAGTATATAGTGATGTGTTACTTTAAGATAAGGCGTCATGGAGTCCGAAAATTTTAAAAACTTATTTTGAAGTTTTAAACAAGGGCACAGTTAGTTAGTTTGAAATGAAAAATAAAAGAATTAAGATCAGCGCATTGTCGGTGCAGCATGGTATTAGAATGAGAATTCGTTTTGTTTCTGAAGAAAATTCTTATCAGAACTCTCTTCTACTTTAATCCATTTGATTTCAGAGGAAGCGAGTTTTTGAATTAGAAGTTAGTTGTTTCATTGATCGTACAAGAAATAAAATCCGAAGAAAAGAAAAATCTAAAAAGATCTCAGATGATAGGTTCAAAGAATAAACTGGATTCGGAATAAGAATTTGATGTAAAAATAAGTTATATCTTTATATGTGAAGAAATTCCATGTTAATATTATTATGTGGAAAAAATATTTTTGATATCAAGAAAAATGTATTGTATCTTAAAGCATGATTATAAAAGGAAACTGATTGCTTTTAATGATGTTTCGTTGAAATTTTTCTATAAATAAAACAGAATGATTCGAAATGATAGAAAAATATTTAACTGAGAAGGTCTCAGTGTAATAAGAGAAATATTTTTTTCCCTCATTGTCTTTAATCAAGTGATTTACTTACTTTGTTGCAATTAATATCATTTTCTGTCTAGAGTTATACCTGAGACTTGAGAGTTACACTGGATCACAAAAAATCAGTTTATAATTATGTTTTCTATAATTGAAACCCTCAAGTTTTTTCACACATCTGTGTTTACAAGTTAATCTCAATTATTGAATGTTTTTCAAAAAAGAATTATTTATTTACTTTTGTATGAACTTTCAAAAATTGATTTTAATTTCGATTTTAATACAAACAGTTACTTTTGTGAAACTATTGTCAGGAAGTAAACACAACGTAATAATGTATATTACTAAAATGAGCTTGGGGAAACAGGGCAATGTTATATAACTAGATTCTCTATCACTGGACGGTTAGAGAATACAGTTGCTTTGGAGATTTAGCTGGTTACATTTATTAAATTCAGTTACATTACCCAATTACATTATGATATACTCTATCAGTGACGGTGAATCCAGCTGCATCTGGTTGGATTTCAGTTTAATACCAGAATATTGTAAACCAGTTATCTATAGATGGATTGTAGCTTTAATAGTAAGGCTAATGATAACAAGTTATAAGGGTCTAATTCACGTGTTTTATTTCGAATACTATTTTTGGAACATTATATCACGATGTTTGAATTGAAAATCTCTCCCAATGGTTGAAACGTGATTTGTATATATTAGTTTAGAATTAGTGAAGTATAGTGAATAGATTCAATATGTTTCATTTAAAGGCAGTGAAAAATTTAATGCTGAGGTAGGAGTAAAGAGAATGTATGTGGAAGCTATAAACGATGGAATAGTGACAAGTTTAATAATTATCAGATCTCAGCAAGGAAAGATCTGAATAGAGTCAGTGAATCTTCTCTCTAAATATTTTAAGGACTCAAACTTGATTGATTCGAAGCAGTTAATGTATTAAACAATAACATAAACAAATATTAACATTAAACATTATCCAGGTATCGTGGGTGTTAGGTATTGACCTTTAAATATTCATAGATGTGAATAAAATGACATGGTAATCGCCAATATATGAGTTTCTATTCATTTGACTATCGATTCGAGATTGATTTAAATAAATTCAAAAATGACAGCGGAAGAAAGTAATACCGAAGCGTTTCTAGTTTACTAAAGCATGAAAAAAAGGAAAATCACAAATGTACCAATTTGTTTATATCATATTTCGCATTATTTTAGTCCTTTCTTACTAGAGATAAATATAGATATCTTTTAAATTCAGTTAAATTTATTCAAAAAAATACTTTGAGTAATTATGTCTAAGACCACTCAGAAAAATTAAAAAGAAAAAATTTCATAAGGCTAGATATTCTACCATGAATATAGTTTCAGAAAGAGGGGATAATGAAATCTAAACTTTAAAGTTGTTTGTCATCATGAAAAACCTAGTATCTATCTATTACAAATATAATCCCAAGCCCTCACATGAGAACTGATGGAGATGACACTACTTTTAATATTAAACCAAAATTTAATAGTAGATTAAAATTGGGAAAAAATAAATATCTCTTTACATAAGAGAGACAATAATACAACTTTAAAAAGGATATTCAAATAAAAATTAAGAATTAAAAACTCATTAAAATAACTATCATTTACGTCATCGAGAATATACGAGGGTCATTCAATAAGTCCTTAGAAAATCCAAGAAATGGTGATCGTAACATCGAAATTGGTTTCTTATTAGTAAGCATCATGACTCACTAGACAGATGTCTAAGTCTCAGTTACTCGTATTCGTGATCATGATGCCTTTTGCACCTCAAAAATTCTGCCTTTACATTTCCGGCCAATGAGACCATCTTCACTTTTCTTGGAATAGTTTCACCAGAAGCAACGTAATGCTTTGAATTTTGCTTGATTTCCTGTACATGTTGATGAATCCAAGTTTGACCGAAGGTGACAATTCGACGAGGAAGCAATTCAATTTTGATTGGGCAGCAAATAACTAACCTTTGATTCAATATCAGATTTGTTTCGGCTCCATTTAACAGATGCCGCACCTAAAGTTAATAATAATTTACTTTAGTGATGCCATCTGTCTTCAAATACAAGTATTTTATGAACCACCCTCGTAGATATAACAGTTGGCTAAGTTTATATTTCTGTTAGACAATATGTTATTTTTGATTATTCGTTTAATTCGAATTTCATTATATGTATAGTCGAGCTTCGTTAACACGCGTGTCTGTTTTACTCGTGATTTTACCATGGTTCCCAGGATAAGCAATCGCTTGTGATATCACTCTTAGACATCATAGTTAAATTCAGATTTATTGTACAGATGACGTCATGATTTTCTGTTAAGAGCATGCATTGATACCTTTCTTTCTTCCTGTTTTATATATATGAATTACCATTTCACGGAAAATGAAATGTTCCAGTTTGGATTTATTTATTTATTTATTACTTTTTTTAATTTTTTTTGTGAAACATTATTTTCAAGATATCATGGTCAGTTAGAGTAGCCGTACTTTCAACCATTTTTTATTGGTCAATCTCTAAGGGTTAAGTAATTATCTAAGTTAAACGAGGGTCTTGAATTAGGGCAAGGCAAATACGATCTGTTATGCAAGAAATTAAGACGAAATAAAATACCGGTAGGAACACTCCTCTGTAAAAGATTGGTTGATAAAACAAGCAACGCAGTTTTCCTTAAAAGTTTTAAACTTTCTTTCATTCAATATTTTTTTTATTGATTTACATACTGTAAATATAGCATGCATAACCATAAATTCATTTTTTCGAATTAACTAGCTGCGAGTACTCTGTAACTGAACGCAAATGTTCGCTATGCAGAACATTCATATCAATAATGTAACTTATGGTATAACAACACTATAATTTGCAATCCACTTAATCTGTGGTTTAGTAACCATAGACCTTGACTACCGCGTGTTAAAGGTTTAGCTACTATTTTTGTTCCATTTTAATTTACTTGAGTTCTTAAAGAAATTAACTAGGCAAATTTCGACAGTTCCTTACTAATAAAAGTTAGATAACTAATTATGTATATGATAGCGTGTTATTTTAAGAAAAAAACATTAACTCATGTTTCTGTCATCAGCTATAATTTTGTGCAACTGGAAAATATTTTCATTATCAAAAACTATACAGCCTGGAACAAATTTAACCTTTAAATTCGCATTTATAGAAAATATAAATGCAGAAAACGTATTTCTCTCTTTATTGGTAAATAAATAATTAAAGAAAAAAAATGTGCCATAACGGATTTTAGTCTTGTATCGAAATGCAACCAATGAAAGGCTTAAGACAGGGACACGTAAATCAGCGGAACTAAAAATGAATAACTTTATGTGAGAACCCCTATTCTTTTCTTCTAAATCTAAATTTTTTGGAAAGAAAAAAAACCACGACTGTCCATCGAAGTGTCCTATATTCAGGTGCCTCTCCTAACGTCTAGACTGGAAGCCTTAGGGCTCGTGAGTATACTTAGTTGATTTTGAAATATGGAAAGATTGAGGGCCAGGAAAAGAACTAAATAAAAAATCGAGAAAAGGTATCAGACCTGGAGGGATGCTTTCAAAAACTGTTTCCTGAAAACTAACCAATGAGCTTCTTGTAATAATTTATGGTGTGTAAAAAGACACACTGAACTACAAGAGATAGGACACAAAATTGATGGCTAGTCCTGATTTTGATCGGGGGGAAACTGCCAGCAACAGTTTAACGACACGAAGACGGATAGTTCTCATTTCCAACAGCTTTAGCACGTATGTCAGTGATCAGTTGGATGTCAGGAGGTTATTTCTTTTATAGCAAATACTATTACTTTTTGGATGATAGGAGGAGAGAGAGCTTTTTAGAGTGCTTTATAATGTTTCAAAAGGGGCTAAAAAAGTGGAAAAAACTATCGTGTAGTGGACACAAGTATTATGTTCTTAAGTCTTTCAAACGATCGTCCTTTTTTTATAGGTGTGAATTTCTTCGAACAAGACATGTTGTTAAAAAAAAGTTTCGCCCTTTCTAGTGGCGGTCTTATAAACTGTTCCATAAATGGTGGTAGAAAGAGATGTTGACTGGCCACATTGTTAAGTTTGTTGACCGAAAGGCTATTCAATTGCTTTTAATTCTTTAGTAAAATAAAGGAGAGAAATTGTGGAGGAAGTATTTCCTAAAAAGAACTTAGTTTTAAATATTCAGTACGAAACGAAATTATTTTAAGGAATCGTTTCTCATTATGCCTATTCCTATCTGATTGCGAAAGTGTAGAAAGGGATATTTACTCTATAATTAATATTGTAGCTTTATATAATTTAATGAGTAAATATAGAATATAATGCCCCTCCAAAAATTTCCACACTACGCGAATGGGAACCCTTACAGATTTACTAAATTAGTCCCACTATACGGTGGTACTTTAGTGGCATCTGGACTCGAACCCACGATTCAAAGGAAAAAACACAGGTAGCTAGCTTGTGACCATGTACATTCGGCTACCATGACCAATCTCATTAATCAAATAACCATAAACATCAGAGAAGGATTTTTTGTGAAGAAGAAAGTAAATAAAATGCAACGACCAGTACTTACTGAAAATGTATTGTTTATGCAAATACAAAGCTGCGTTATAGTTATTCAAATTTAATACCTTCCATTAAGCTGACATAAACTTAACTATGTAGTAATATACATTAATACGAGCACTATATAAAACTAAAGATGCCATACATATGTACAATAATTATAGAAACAGTCGAAGATAGGTGAAATTTTGTTTTTAAACACTTAATTCTCAAAAATTATTTTAATTCGTTAGTAAGAATAATTATCTTTTCCAACATATATAAGGGCTTTCGTCACAGACTTCATAAGATTGAACCTCGCTTAAGTTAAAGTAACGATATTTAATCAGAATTCAGACGAGGACATGATAGATCACGTCAAATTCAATTATACAGATTTTTTCGGAACAGGGACTCGAACGCATGATTCAACAGAAATATCATAGGGTATGAATCTCACAACCATGGTCATTTTACTACTAAGCCCCCAAATTATTTCGAAGTATTACCATGCAATCAAAAATTTTAAAATTTTTAAGAATTTTCATATAAATGAAATAAACCCACATACTGTTGTTCTTCGAATGCATAATTTTGTTACCTAATTAAATTTTGATGAAAATATATAAACGTCGGAATGAAAATTAATTCTATAAGACCATATTTAAAATATTATTGTTAAGTAAAAAAACATTAAAATATTCAAGAAATCCTTGAAATGTTTCTATAAAGAATTTTCATATATTCCAATCTCATTTTTATTCAAATTGGAAAAGAAAATCAAAATTTTAACGTTGAATTCTTGCGCCTATAACTAGGATCATTTTTTTTAAATATGTGTGTGTTTGTGTCATGAATTTTTTCTTCTTACATCTTTGATGCATCGATTCAATAACATTTTTATTACATTGTTAGTTTTCGAGTCTCGTATGAGAAGCAGACAAAACCATCAATGCAGCGTAATCTTTGTTTGAGATTTGACAGCATTTTGCATTCCTACTAACCAAAATTCAATCATACTTTTTATTCCTTAGCGAATGTCTGTTATTCAATTGTTTTCCTGTTTTGAATTTTGCCTGGTGCATTACGTCCTTTTAAGATGAAACAAGACCGAAATAAATAAAAAAAAATGCTTTTCTTTTGTCTGGCAGATGACATCCAATCACAGCGTTCCTTTAACGTCAAGCAGATTGGATTCAGCTGTTAGAGACATCTCCAATCTTGTAATCAATGTACCTTTACATTCATTTACAAAAGGAAATTATTTGTATGTGTTATGGAATGCTCAGTAACAAAAAGACTTTTTATGGTTGTTACTGCTTTCATTGAAAAATGGTAAAATGTCTATATCACGTGGCTTAAAAGTAATAAAAAAAGAGGCAAACTAGAAGTTGTATGATTCAGTCGTTTTTATCTTATGTGGTAGAGAACAACTATTTCTAAATAAAAAGAAAAATGTATTTATCTGTTTCAGTATTTTTAGAGTCTGAAGTAGACTGGATGACAGCTTCATATCCGGTGATATTCAACTCAAGGATTAGAGTTATGATTCCTCGAAAAGCCCATTGAGGAATTTCAACTTGATTCTTCATCTTCTATTTCTTAGATCACCACGATGGAAAATTTATGTTATTTACAGATTCCATTACAATCTTTAAATTACCCAAATTATTCATCTCATCCATTGATGTTTGAAACATTGAAAATAATTCACCAGCTAAAGTCTTGAAACATTCATTTTATTTTTAGTTGGATACTTTTCCTTGAGGGTATCAAGGGCATCTAGACAGTGATAATTTAGCTAAACATACATCCGATAGAATCTTTCCCACCATTCCATACTGTGATACTATAAAAGGCATTACATCGACTATTCATACCCACTGTCAGAATAAATGGAACCTAGAAATAGATACTTAACTACATCATGTGAAGCCCATCATTTCTCCATGGCAATCATTTTCATGTAGAAAACAGGACGTTATTTTAGCACATCTACGCATCAGACACACAAGATTGACACATAAACACTTTTTCCTGGGAGAAACTTCCCTTATGTGTAATCATTACGTTTGTCCTCTGACAATGAGACGTAATCATATATTGAATTAATGCTTTACTTTTTACTCTATTAATTTTAGACATTTTATAAATCATATACTCCTTCTTTAATTTACAAAATTAGGGAAAACCCAGATTAAATAATTTTAATATCTTACGTAATATTAGTGCTACTTTATTCACATCATGACATTGATTTTACTCCAAACACATAATTTTATTAAACTTTATTTTGTCCTCTATCTTGAACTTCAATCTTAAATTACTTTTATCTAAAAAAAAATAGTAATCTCCTAACCTTGTGTTTGATACTATAGATCCCAAAACGATTCAGAGCCCGAAATTATTTCCAAACATAAACCAATCAAAGACCCATAGTGAGAAATACTAAAAGTCACTGCATATGAAATTGAAAAGTCATTTTGTGGTGGGTTATGGAAGTCATGAGAATGAAGCAATAACTCAGGAATCATTTTTGTCTTCGGATCATGTCTGCAAATTACAAGTCAGTCATCAGTAACTCATTGCGTGGTTCCAGTTAGAAACTCCATTACAAATAATCCGATTAAAATATTTCTCCCTTATTAATATCTTAGATTAATTAGTCCCTATATAGGAAATAATGATTAAATTTTTTACTATCCAAAGTATTATCATAATGTTGGATTTTAGTGCTATTTAATTGTGTTATTTTTTAAAGTATAAAGCAACCATACAGTTGTTTGCTACAAAAATAAAATCAAAATATTTATACTTACGATGCTTGATTACAAAAAGAGTGCTTCCATAGACACAACGTTTTTATTTTGTTACCTGATTTTCCCAATTTTTAATGTATTGGAAAAATCTCCGTTCACTTTCGGTAATTCATTTGATCTTTTGATCCCAGTTGTCGGCGTGAGCTGAGATCTAAAAAAGGTGACGAGCCACCTGGTGATGAGGTTGCAGTAGTGAGGTGTCATTGCACCAGACCTTGTGACTTTCACCTCTTCCCAAAGAGGAAAGCGTACTTGCAGAGTATCCTTTCATTCTTATAATGAAGTAAAAGCTACCATTAAAGCCTAGTGTCGGTAAAAAAACACTGAAACTCTTAGACGGCCTCCTCATGCAAGTCTCGTGTTGACGAAAGTAAATGGACAAGAAAGGATCGTATAAAAAGTCAATAACGTATCACAGAGAGCATACATGTAGCTTTCAGGTACAAGCAGAATCATGAAAATCTATTAACGAAGATAAAAGTGATGGTGAGAGAGGCATTACTTTTTAACAAATCCTCGTATTTCGTACATAAATAAGCACGTTTTATATTTCCGTTGAAAATATTTTAATAATTGTAGTAAATTTGATGAAAGTGTATGGAAAAAAAGTTTTTGAAAATTCTTGATATTCAGTTGAAACAAGCAAAATTATAGATTCCTTATTATACTCTTCTTTAGATTCTTAACTATTCTTAAGTATTCTGCATAACAGTTATTGACAGGATGATGCTTTGTTTGAAGTAGATATAAGAGTAGCAAAAAATATCATAAACTTGAATTAAAATTATAGAGGAATATGGATTTCCAACAAATTCCTATTTTTCAGGAGTCTTAAAGGACAATATATTTTTTGCTACATAAAGTTGATAATTTTACTTATATTTACAATTTTCCTATATAATTTTAAATATGGTTTCAAAACTCTCTTATTTGATTTAACGTATAATACCGATGCTCGACAAATTATAGATGAAAATCCACCTAATTGGAACCATGTATATGATGTAAACTTCAGATATATCTCGCATTCGAATTTCATTTTCTCACACAGCATGCAATGATATTTGCATAAAAGTAGAGTATTTTGAAGTACTGACCCAAATTTTTTGTTATTTAAATGAATTTCGCCTTCTTAAATTTGAAGAGGAATAGAACAGGATAAAATAAGTTGTGCATTAGTTTAATCTATTCTGTACGTCACTTTATGGAGGAATACACAAAAGTAAACATTTTCAATTTATAAATTGCAGGAAATTTTCAATACTAATTTTTCAAGGAAATTCTGACTTATAGCTCTGTAATGTTGTATATCACGCACGAAAGATTAAAAAATGTGCAGTTTTCATTTTAACGCCTGATAAGTAAAAATTTATCACTTTGTAGAAAAATAAATATATTTCAAATTTTCGTCATTGTCACTGATTCCTATTTTAATTAAGTAATAAAACGCAGTTTTTCTTAAAAATTTATAATATCTTCGTTCTTAACGACTAAGCTAATATTTTCTTAATACCTTTTCAGAGCATAAAAACTAAGTATTTGAAATTTATAGCAAAATAATACCAAAAAAAGTTTATATATAGTGATAAAATATTTACAGCGGATTTTATTTTAGTTTCAACAGTATTCAATTTCAGCTGCATGAAATTAGAAACTCAATAAATATTTACGATAGTACTAGACATATTCTTATAACATTTTTTTTTTTTTAATTTGTATACTGAAACTGAAGATGGTCTCTTATGGGTTTTCTACAGTATTTTAAAGAAAACTCGGGGAAATTGCTTTCCGCGCATAAATATTTGTATGGTAGTCTTTACATATATTAAATTTATATAAATTAAAGTATATGCTTCTTTACATTAAATGCTATAAATAGAAAATGTGCGTCCCTTTTCAAATAAGTTTTGAAATTTTATACTCTACCTCTCAAATTTAAGCTATTTTAACTTTAATCTTAAACAAATACGGGTTAGTTTATTATATCAGAATTTGGAGGTGATGTGAACCGAAATTTTACTTAAAAACATTAATATCCAATTAAAAAGGCTGGATAACTAATGAAAAAGATAATATTTAAACATAAAGAGTCATAAAAATCTAAATGCAGCAAAAGGTAAACAATATAAAAATTACTGAATATGAAAAAAATACAATATTGTAAGTAAATATATATATATATATATATATATATATATATATATATATATATATATATATATATTTCAAGAAATACAAAACGAATTACAAGTGAGCGGTAAATAAAATTAAGATGGATGCAAAATAATTAACAAAATTCTAGAAAATGGAAATTAAACATGGAAATCCATATGACACAAAAGTTCTGAAGCGAGAAAATGTGTTTAACAAATGAGTTAATACGTAAGTCTAATAGTTTATGTATTAGCGACAATATTTTACGTTAGAATATATTTTTGGGATATAACATTTAAAACACTATTTTTGTTTCTTAAATATTTCTCGAATATGTTTCCAAAAGATGGTTGACTAGCTTATATTGAAGTGCATAATATATAATTTTCTTTTTAATAGTTGTCAAAATGTTCCCTGAAACATGTCCGAGAGAGCAGTCTTATATTTCATTCATCATTGCCAAACAAGGATTATGTAATCCGTTGATCATATGAAGGAACATTTATTTTTAATGAAACCAAGTTATGAAATATAGTGATAAGCTTTTGGTTTTATCATTTATATCCATTACCATATGTCATATTATAGCATAAGAAAATGTTTACCTGTCGCATATTAATCCTTTTTGCTCTATATTAGGTAATTTGAGAATAAATTGATATATAGCGGTAAATATACTGTTTCTGATAAATATCAAATGTTTACTAAAAACAGTTCAAGTTTCTGAGCAATGAGAGTGATATATTTAATACAAATCCCCTTCCCCCCATAGAAGGTACAAATGCATAAAGATAATTTGTTTGAATATGTGTTAATGAATAATATTAATGATTTTTATAATTAGAAATGTGACATTTGATCATATATGGTCTTATAATTTAACTAATGTAATTGTTTGTATCAACTGTATCAACATAATACTTGTGCCCTTATGGAAATTATATGTCAATATTGTTTATTTGTGTGATGTTGATATAATTTCTTTTCAACTATATTTTTGTGAGTGATTTATTTCACTAACCATTAAATTGACTATCTGTATTCTTAAGACATAAATACAGTTGTCATGTTTTTATATAAAAAGTTACTATTAATAAATCTTGCGACATATATATCAGAGAGAGAGAGAGAGAAACACAAAATAAATTTTATCCCTAATAGCTTCGAGGGAACTAAGCACTCAGCTTAATAAATGTATTATTAATTTAATCGTTTAATTAGGTTAACTTAATATATTAACTAATGCATGTAATGTATTACAATTTTACTTTTCAAAAGTAAACTATTTTTGTAACAAATAACTTTGATGTGTTTTAACATCCTGCAGTTATAAATCTATTTGTATATATGTTCATTTTTCTTTTAATATTAAAATGATTTTTGCCCAGTATTAATAGTCTAAAAGACAAAAATCTACAAAATGTTTTTTATTTAGCAATGTATTGAAAGCTGAACACAATTCCGTGCAAACGTAGTAAGATCCCCAGATTTGAATCGCTATGAACATATTCATTACTTGCTTGCTTAACATCTTAGTTTCTAATTAACTTATGAAAGGCACGATTTGTAGTGAGTTTTCAATAGAGATATATTGTCATCATTGGCCATGGTACTGTAAAAAACATTATTACCTCTGAATCCCTTGTTGAAGACGGCTCAACAAGAGATTCTCAACAAGAAAATCTTGAACAAGATATTTAGAGGCAAGAGATGTCTCTACAGGATGGTTCTTGAACAAGAGATTCAGAGGTAATAATGTTTTAATTACAGTATCATAACGAATGACGCCAATAACGCTTTTGGAAACTCAAATTAATCTTTATAAACCGTATCTTATATAAGTTAATTAGAAGCAAAGACATTAATTGATTCAAACTTCAGATATCACATTTACAGCAAACATGATAATCAGAGTTTTTAAAATTTCAGCTTTATTTAAAGATTGATTATTAGGATTTTTGTTCCCAAAAACATTTATGCAATAAATTTTAGAAAAATGCATTTACAAGGTATTGTTTAATTCGACTGTTTCATTATTTTTCAACTGTAGTAAATACGAGTATATTTTTTGCATCACGTTCTTTAATATTTTAAATAATTTTCATTGTGATAAAGTAAATAAAATACACGTAGCTTTTCAAACTTTTATATACTTATGATCTCTGTAACATTGTATCTTAAGAATAATCTTCGTAATAGTAATCTCATTACCGTTTCCATTTTCTTAGCAAATAAGATTTCTAGCTTTCCAGATAAATATGTTACGACTAATCCAACGAAACTGGTATATCACGATTATGTTTCTATGCACGCAAGAGCGATAAAAAACACATTTTTGTCTTCCTTTAAATAACACATTTTTCGATTTCAAGTATGTGAAGAATTTATTGTAAACCCAAACCATAATCAATTCACTTAATGCTATCTTAATGTAAAAATACTGTCACACGAGACTTTTTCCCTAAGCCGCAAGCTAATTATTCATAACATTAAAGTTTATAAATAGCTTATTTATGACGAAACATTTGGAGGGATTACTATATACAATTACATCCCGTCTGCGTTAATTTTATTTAATTGCTTTAAAGGTATTGTGAAGATAAATTAATAAAATTTGTGGTACTCTTACGATATAATTGCTAAAATTGAATCGTTTCATAAGAGCTTGTGCTTTCACAGATTTTTTAAAATTTTATTTCAAAATGTATAACATATTGTGCAAAAGTTAATCAAATAGATAGAAATATTGGCAACGTTTTAAGGGCTCCAGCCAGATTTTACGATTTCTAGGTGTTCTGAAATATAAACTAGTGTGCAGCAAAATGTTTTAAAAGTTTACTTAAATTATTGTATAGTAAACGTTTTATTAAGATCTTTAATACCAATAATTTATTAAAGCGTTAGTTCGTAATCTTTTCAATTGAGAAGAATTTTTTAAACTTAAAAAGCTCTTCTGTAAATGCAGTTTCTTTTCCTATATTGTTTCACTGCAAAAACACTCATTTTTCAAATTAATGAAACGGTTGTTAATCATCAACGGAAAAATATGCAACGGAAAAATCAACGGAAAATCAACAGAAATTCAAATCAACGGAAAAATATG
Organism: Nephila pilipes; assembly: GCA_019974015.1. Classification (NCBI taxonomy): domain Eukaryota; kingdom Metazoa; phylum Arthropoda; class Arachnida; order Araneae; family Nephilidae; genus Nephila; species Nephila pilipes. The sequence continues at coordinate 1,279,914 of BMAW01056371.1, forward strand.
CATCATATATAACGAAAATACTTCAATTTAATTCTTAGTGATTTATAAGCATAATAATTAATTTACGGATACCAATAAAAAAACACTAGTCTTAAAATGCCATTCTAATCGAACAGTTAAAGCACAAAATGCATGAACTTGTAGCGTTGGACTCTCCGTGAACCTTCTGTTAATTAACAACAGAGTTACGTTCTGATTTTAGATTTAAATTTCAACCCCTTTACAATAAAATGAAACGTGATCTAAACAAATTGGATGTAACTAAGAAGGGAAGTAAATTCAATTAACGATTGTGATATATAATCGAAATGGAATTGAAAGGAATGAGTGATAAATGATAACAAAAAAATCAGCAGTTGTTTGTGAGGTAGAAATAGGAGTGAATTGCTTAGTTAAAATTGATAAGTGAATCCTGATTAGAGTAAGTGATAATAGACGAGTCGAATCTACTGTATTCGAAAAGTGGCTCACTCGAAGCGAGTGATTTGGTAAGCTAGAACTGCATTCATTAATTCTCTAAGCTAGCATTCAGGTTCGTTGAGAATTAATTGAGAGGGAACTACCTTTCATAATTTGTGAAAATACCTAATAAATAATATTTTTCTGGCGGCTCTTTAAATTGGAATTGGAATTTTATCGATTGTTTAATTAAGCTTTGCGATATATGTTTAAGTAATAAGAGGAAGACGTTACATCTTCTTCATTGTTCATAACATTTATATCACGGTTCTTTAATGAATGATCATTATATTTTTATATATAAATTCGTAAAAAAATTTTTAGACCCTTAATAACTTTCATAATTATTACTGAAGCTCAATAAAATTAATTTCATTTTTAAGTTCGAAGTGAGCCTAATTATTATTTTAATATATTAGCCAACTCTTAATTAATATATTTAATAAACTTATAAAACTAATTTTCTTATTACAGATGTATATTTACCTTTTCGCAAAAGAAACCTTAATTTCAAATTCCTAAAATATTGCTGAAAAGTTTCTGAGTTATGGTAGTTTCAAAAGCGGTTCTCCTGATGTTAAATGAGTCTCTCAGACATTTGAAGTTAAGAAAATTCCAACTCCTTATTTTTCTTATATTCCAACATCGATAGAAAATTATTTTCTTATTTTGAAAATATAAACTACTAAAATAATTAATAAATTAATATCATTGCAAAAATATGAATTATTAATTGCAAGTATGGAAAAAAAGGGAATTGTGCAGTGCCAAAATTTTTAGATATTTAGATATCACATGTTTAAATCCTCTAAATTTAAAATGCCATACAATTTCATCTAATAATTAAGGAAATGTTTAAAAAAGATTATACTATTTCCTATATAATATACTAAAGGAATACTATTGAAAAGAATATAACATACTATTTTCTAGTGTTTAAGGGCAATATGATATGATTTCTTATTTTAATTATCGATACACTTGTAACATCCTATTACCTCGGATGTTATCTTGTGCCATCACTAATATCTAATATTAAACAATATGACACCAATAATTAGAGAACCACCAAAACGACTTTCAACATTTATTAATATATAACCACTAAGACAATAATAATGTAACTCTCCTGGTCAAGTTTATTAACACCTTAATTCAACCCACCAATAATAATCTAACAACTTCTTACCAACTGCAAGTCTTAATCTGGAACAACTGCTGAAAGCACTAGAACAATTCTCAATCCGAGTGTTTTACACTCGGACCTCAACTCTAATCCTTAAAGCAGCCTTTCAATACTATAGCATTTAGATTCCACCTCCTCTCGTTACAACGCCTCTCTGATCCTCCTTCTCCTCTCTCTCTCTACTCCTTCAGATGGAGTTTATATACTTCTTAATTTAACCGCTTCACTTCATTCCTAACTGCTTTGCATATTACATTCTTCATCACGTTTCATTTTTGGTTGGGCAAAGGTTGTTTAGCGAAAGCAATCAATCTCAATTGAAAGTCCCTAAGGTTAGTGAAGAGAAACCGCGAATAGCCCAATGTCACACACTTACCACGTTGTGTGTATTAAATCGATAAAATATTACTAACAATAAATTTTATTTTTGAATTAACAAACTGTTTCAAAAAAAATGTCTTATATTGAATTAAAGGTGAAATAAAATAATGAAAAAACTTCAGACTAAAAAAATATATGAAATAATTATATAACTGAATAAGAAGTTAATATGTTTTTATGATTAATCTTTTGCTCAAAATACAAAAGATTTAGAGGAAACCTAACAGTGCTTTCCTCTAAATCTTTAGAATTAACTAACATTTTCGATAGAAATTTAGAATATAGTCTATTTAAACCATTTTCTACATAATTCTGCAAAATTATTGGATTTCTGAATGAGAAAACTGTTTTTTAATTATTTTACGTTAATTAAGCTAATGAATTAATCCATTAACACCATAGCTTAATTTTCTCTGACCTATTAATAGTGATATCAGTTTAATCCAAATTGGGTAGGGGTTGCGGTAATTATTAAAGATGCCTCATTTTAATTGGCGATTATAAGTTTTTAAATGTTTTATTTCGTTTTTAGCATCCCACACGACTTATATTTCTGTCTTCCTGGACACAACATGCGATTCTTACCAACAAGTTTAACATGAAATATAAATCACCGAGAACCAATCAATTAAAACAACTTACGAATTCTTTTTTGAATGTACGTGTGTCATTACTGTAAAAAAAAGCAAATTTAAGACAAATATATTCATCTTTACTTTTAACTGTTTTTTTGAGGAGTAATAACAAATTTTAATTTTTTGAATTTATGGAACAAAGCTGAAGTTAGAGTTAGCAATAAATTCTTCTTCATAAATTGAAAAAAAAAACTTTAAAAACATTTTTAATTAAAATATTTTTGCAATTACTTGCAAATAATTCATACTTTGTACACTTTCCTTTATAAGGTATATATACTAATTTTAAGAAAAAATAATAAAAGAGACTAAATCAAAAGTAATTTTCTCATAAAAGTTGTTAATTATAATTCCTTGTTTCATTGCTGCTAGTGGCAGAAGTAACTTAGTGGTTATGCCTGCGGAATCATTGCGGGCGGTTTTCGTCGAGTCCTAGGTTCGAGCCTTGATACCACTAAAGACCCGCCGTGTAGTCGGGGCTGATGCATGTTAAATCAGTCGTGGTTCAAAGTCCTCCCGTTGGCATGGTGTGGAAGTTAGGAAAGGAAAGTACCAGCTCAGATGTCGTCCTCGTCAATTGACTGAGATTCAAAATTAAATACTAGGTCCGTCCTCAGTTACCCCTATGTTGCTTCTAGAGCAACGTTAATAAAATCAGCCATTTATCATTACTGCTATTAAATGAGTGATATATTTATTAAATGTTCACTCAAAATTATGGATTAGCATCAAAATAAATAAGCTTGAAGAAAAATTATTATTTTAGAAGCATATTCAGTTTACTAAAAAGCTTAATTTTTACTGTGCTTTATAATTCGAATTTCTTTAAAATTCGCAAAAATATGAAAAGGCAACTGATAAGAATATCAGAAATTCAACTCGTGTTTTTAGATGATATTTAGCACTTTTTTAAACCTTTCTTCAGATACTGTGGACTATACAGAAAAATAGAGTAGAGCAATACTGGCGTATAAACTTCAGAGAATATACATTTATTTCTCATTACATTTTTACGATCAATTGAGTTACTATAAAAAAGGGCTCATACATTTTCCGCATATTTTTTGAAGTAGGATAAAATAAATAAGAATTTTTAAGCATTTTTATTAAAATTCCAGTTGAAAAAATAACAAATGTTGTACTTTAATATGGCATTGCGTAAATGTTACATGAATAATACTACGTAAGTCATCTTAACAACATGCATTAATAAGTGTTTGTACATAGTACATCAAATTTTGTGTTATAAAATATATAGGAAATATCACTATAGCTTTTTTTTCTAATTACTTAGCGATTTCTATATAATCCAGTGTATGTGAAATATTTTATTCTTTGATTATTAATAATTGCAATACCGATTGGACTTTGGAAATTTTAAAATTGCAAGTAACTGCAATTTCTTAACCAGATAAATATTTTATGGATATTTCAATATTACCAACACAAATCTCTCTCTCTCTTTATATATATATATATATATATATACATAATGGGAATTTCGAAAATAGTATTTTCCATTAGTGAGACACTAGCAAAAAACTTGAATAAAAAGGTACATTAAAGTATATAAAAACTTTAAAAAGTCTAGAATTAAGGAAAAAATTATTCAATTTTCATTCAATCTAAAATAGAATCAATTCTTGTACAATAATTTAAATTTCAAGAAATAGAAAAGTTAACTCAAAATAAAGATAAAATCAATTTTAGTTACTTAAAAAATAAGCCTTTTGACCCACCCCCACTTTTCCATTCTGATATAATTGTTGATCCGAAGAAAATAAAAGAAATGGAATCGACTCCAATGGTCGGTTTTGAAAAGCAATTGTATGGCTATATAGAATATTTTGGAATGTATGAGTAAGGTGGTGGAGTAGGCTGCGATAGTCATTGTAACGCCCCTTTAAAAGAAAATATATTTTGATACTAATCCGACTAGCTGAATCGGAAGAGCCACAAAATAAATAACTTACCGAGACTGAGATTTTCATTCGATTCGATTATAAGGGTAGCTTGTAAATGAGATATGTCCTTATATTAAGAGTTCAGGTATTTTTGATCACTTATTTATTTTAATGTTCTTGTCTCGTATCCTAAAGGAAATTAAACGTCTTATCTATTTACATTCCTTATCTAGTATGATCTGGTTTCATTCCTTTAAATTTTCTGAACAGACTACAATCTCACTTCTTTTCAATTCGTACTTATTTATGAAAATCAATGACATGTAAATCTTTTATTGGGCATGCTACATATCACTTCATACAAGCTGGAGAAAGGATTACGCTAAAAATCTTTCTTTTGTAGATTTGTTGCGAAAAGTTGTTGCATGTTATTGTATGAAGTTTCTGGATGAGTGGCGTAAAAGGAAAATAATTTCAACAGAAAGTTAACTCGTCTACGTGTATTTCCATTCCACTCGTCCATTTTGATAATTACATTCTTCAATTTGATTTAAAAAACATAAATTACTTGATTTACATTATTGCGTATAAATATAGTATTTCATAATTGAGTCTCATGATTTTTTTATTAGTTAAGACGAAGATAAGATTCGACTTTAGAGCGAATATATTTTAGTTCGTACACTGAATAGATCAATTTTGTTTTAAATGTAGAATACTATCACTGAGTTGTTTCTGTTATTAAACTGCTAAAAATTCAAATAATGAAATAAAAATAAATAATTTTAAAAGGAAAGGAATTGAAGTAACGTAGCGAATCACCTTTCACATTTATAAAACATGAATAATCAGCACTCTCTAAAGGTATCAATTCATTTTATTTCTTAATTCGAATATTTCATGTGCATTCAATATCATTAGGGTCCTTACGAATGGTATTTAAATTTCAATCCTATTACCCGTTTTACCAACGATAAATGTGTGTAAACTTATACAAATTCTTGAAATAAGTGAAAGTAGAAAACATATTTCCCCTGAAATAATTTTAAAAATTAATGCAATGTTCGAAGACAGAGAGGGTGAAATCTATGTATTTCTTTTTTTATTATAAATATTTATTAAATTTTCTTAAGTTCTTCAACAACAAATTTTAACACGAAATCCTAACACAAAGAGATAACAAACAGTCACTGAGAATGACATCTTTGAGACGAAATGGAGATAGTATTACGAATCAGTGAGAGTGACAGCGATTGTGGTTCAAAATGGCGCCAGTGAGAAAATACTATGAGAGCAATGCTTATGTAAGGACATAATGTTTAATACCATACGTTACACATTGAAATAATACAAGTTCATTTATTAAAGGGAATAGCAAAATAGATCATTAAAAATGAGAAAATTTGATAGAATTTTTCATGGGACTTAATTTCAGATGGAACCGATTTCAAACATGCAATGCTATTATTTATCTTATTATAAAAACTTCCTTGCACAAATATTTAAGATGTGTATCTCTTAATAATTAGTTAGTGAATGATAATTCCTTCGTATACAAATATTTCAAAGGATCCTTAAGGAGAATGGAGATCTTTTTTTTTTTTTTTTTTTTTTTTTTTTTTTTTTTTTTTAATCTTCAACATTTATTAATATAGCAACCACCAAGACAATAATAATGTACTCCTGGTCAAGTTTATTAACACCTTAATTCAACCCACCAATAATAATCTAACAACCCTCTTACCAACTGTAAGTCTTAATTGGAACAACTGCTGAAGCACTAGAACACTCGAGTGTTTTACATCGGACCCTCAACTCTAATCCAAAGCAGCCTTTCAATACTATATAGTTTTAGATTCCACCTCCTCTCGTTACAACGCCTCTCTCTGATCCTCCTCTTCTCTCTAATAATTCTTCTGTAGATGGAGTTTATATACTTCTTACCCCTAACTGCTTCACTTCATTCTACCGGCTTTGGTATACTATGTTCTTCATCACTTGGTTGGGCAAAGGTTGTTTACGAAAAGCAATCAACCACTGAAAGTCCCTTGTTAGTGAAGAGAAACGCGAATAGCCCACAAGTCATTGGCTAACACCTCACATGTTGTGTGAAGAATCAAAATATACACACAAATTTTATTTTGAATTAACAAACTGTTTCAAAAAAAAAAAATGTCTATAAGTTGAATTAAAGGTGAAATAAAATAATGAAAAATCAGACTAAAAAAAAATATATGAAATAATTATATAACTGAATGTAGTTAATATGTTTTGGTGATTAATCTTTTTGTTGTAAAATATTAAAAAGATTTGAGAACCTACCAGTGCTTTCCTTTCTAAATCTTTAGACCAACTAACATTTTCGATAGAAATTAGAATATAGTCTATTTTAAATCATTTTCTACATAATTCTGCAAAATTATTGATTTCTGAATGGTAGAGGAAACTGTTTTTGGTTCATTTTACGTTAATTAAAGCCACTGAATTGTATCCATTCATATTTAATTTTCTCTCTGATTCCATAGTGATACTGTCCAAATTGGGTAGGCTGGTGTAATTATTAAAGATGCCTCTATTTTAATTGGCGATTATAAGTTTTAAATGTTTTATTTCTGTTTTTAGTATCCCCACACGATTTATATTTGACACAACATGCGATTCTTACCAACAAGTTTAACATGAAATAGTAAATCACCGAGAACCAATCAATTAAAACAACTACGAATTTTTTTGAATGTGTTTGTATCATTAATAAAAAAAAAAAGCAAATTTAAGACAAATATATTCATCTTACTTTTTTTAACTGGTGTTTTTTGAGGAGTAATAATGTAAATTTTAATTTTTTAACGGCGGAATGCTGAAGTTAGATATAATAAATTCTTCTTCATAAATTGAAAACAAAAACTTTAAAAAACATTTTTAATTAAAATATTTTTGTAATTATTTGCAAATAATCTCATACTTGTACACTTTCCTTTATATATACATATATACTAATTTTAAGAAAAATAATAAAAGAGACTAAATCAAAAGTAATTTCATAAAAGCTGTTAATTATAATCTCTTGTTTCATTGCTGCTAGTGGCAGAAGCAACGGTTATGCCTGCGGAATCATTGCGGGCGGTTTTCACGAGTCCTAGTAAGGTGTCTGAGCCTTGATACCACTCAAAAGTTATCCGCCGTGTAGTCGGGGGGCTGGATGGCTGTTAAATCAGTCGTGGTTCAAAGTCCCGTTAAGTATTGGTGTGGAAGTTAGGAAAGGAAAGCACTACTAGATGTCGTCCTCGTCAATAGACTGAGATATCCAAAATTAAATACTAGGTCCGTCCTCAATAAGCTACCCTGCGTTGTTTTAGATAACGTTAATGTTAAAATCAAATATTTATCATTATCACATTAAATGAGTGGATATATGCCGATAAATTCACTCAAAAAAAAAAAAAAAAAATTATGGATTAGCATCAAAATAAATAAGCTTGAAGAAAATTATTATTTTGGGGAAGTTATTATTCAGTTTACTAAAAAAAGTTCTTACTGTGTTTAATCGAATTTCTTAAAATTCGCAAAAATATGAAAAGTAACCGATAAGAATATAGAAATTCAACTCGTGTTTTAGATGATATTTAGTTTCTTTTTAAACCTTCTTCAGATACTGTGGACTATACAGAAAATAGAGTAGAGCTATCACTGGCGTATAAACTTCAGGAGAATATACATTTATTCTCTTTCATTATTTTTACGATCAATTGAGTTGCTTTATAAAAAAAGGGCTCCTCATACATTTTCCATATTTTTTTTGAAGTGCAGGATAAAAATAAATAAGAATTTTACATTTTATTAAACTGTGCTTAAAAATAACAAATGTTGTACTTAATATGCAGGTTGCGTAAAATGTTACATGAATAATGTTCGAATGCAAGTCATCTTAACAATTATGCATTAATAAGTGTGTTTCAGAGTTATACATCAAATTTTGTGTTATAAACATATAGGAAAATATCACTATAGCTTTTTTTTCTAATACTTAGCGATACTTATATAATCCAGTATGAAATATATTTTATTTTTTTGATTATTACTAATTGCAATGATTGACTTGAAATTTTAAAACTGCAAGTAACTGCAATTTCTTTAACCAGATAATTACTATGGATATTTCAATATTACCAACAGCTTTCCTTTTATATATATATATATATACATAATGGGAATTGAAACATATTTTCCATTGAAGACAATTAGCAAAAACTTGAATAAAAAAAGGTACATTAAAGAGAAAACTCAAAAAGTCTAGACTAAGGAAAATTATTCAATTTTCATTCAATCTAAAAATAAATCACCTGTACAATAATTTAAATTTCAAAGAAATAGAAAGTTAACTCAAAATAAAGATAAAATCAATTTTAGTTGTTTAAAAAATACCTTGACCCACCCCACTTTTCCAGTATTCCCTGATATACAGCTGATCCGAAGAAAATAAAAGAAATGGAATCGACTCCACGGTTTTGAAAAGCAATTGCATGGCTGGTATAGAATATTTTGAAATGTATGAGTATGCGGTGGAGTAGATGCGATACTACTGTAACGTTCTTTAAAAAAAATATATTTTGATACTAACTGACTGAAGGAATTGGAAGAGCCACAAAACAAATAACTTACCGAGACTGAGATTTTCATCTGACTGATTATATGGTAGCTTGTAAAATGAGATAATATAACCTTATATTAAGAGTTCAGGTATTTTTGATCACTTATTTATTTTAATGTTCTTGGTGTCTCGTATCCCAAAGGAAATTAAATCTTTTATCTATTTACATTCCTTTACCTAGTATGATCTGGTTTCATTCCTTTTAAATTTTTTCTGAAACAGACTACAATCAATTTCTTTCAATTCGTACTTATTTATGAAAATCAATGTAAATCTTTTTATTGGCATGCTACATATCACTCATACAAGCTGGAGAAGGATTACGCTAAAAAAAAATCTTTCTTTTGTAGATTTGTTACAGTTAAAGTTGCATGTTATTGTATGAAGTTTTGGATGAGTGGCGTAAAGGAAAATAATAATTTCAACAGAAGTTAACTTGTCTACGTGTATTTCCATTCCACTCGTCCATTTTGAGGGTCTTCATTCTGATTTAAAAAACATAAATTATTTGACGCATTATTGCGTATAAAATATAGTATTTCATGCAGTCAGAGTCTCATGATTTTTTTATTATTAAGATGAAGAGCAAGGATTCGACTTGAAAGAAGATATTTTAGTTCGTACACTGAATAGATCAATTTTTGTTTTAAATGTAGAATACTATCAATGAAGTTGAAATTTGTTATTAAACTGCTAAAAAATTCAAAGAAATAAAATAAATAATTTTAAAAGGAAAGGAATTGAAGCAACGAAGAATCACCTTTCACATTTATAAACAAGTGAATAATCAGCACTCTAGTGGGTATCATTCATTTTATTTCTTAATTGAATATTTCATGTGCATTCAATATCAATAGGTCCTGAATGGTATTTAGCCTTCAACTTACACCGTTTTACTAACGATAAATGTGTGTAGCCTATAGCAAAGCCCTTGAAATAAGTGAAAGTAGAAACATATTTCCGAAATAATTTTTTTTAAAAAAATTAATGCAATGTAGGTGGCGAAATCCATGCATTTATTATAAATATTTCATTAACCTTCAAGTCTTCCAACGTCCTAACGAACAGATACCGTAAACAGTCGAGAAATCGACATCTCTTACATTTGAAACGGGATAAGTATCGTTTAACTGTGCGAGAGGCGACAGCGATCAGGTTCAAAAACGGCGCCAGTGAGTGAAAGTCACCATGAGAGCAACGCTGGCGGGTGCATTTTACAATGTTCATCAACACACGCTTCAATGGTGCACTGCAAAGTCTTCATTTGTCAGCGGGAATACAAAATAGATCCATTAAAAAACGAGAAAATCTGATGAATCCTTCATGGACTTGACCCCCCAGATGGAAACTGATCAAACACGCAATGCCATTATTTATCCATTATAAAAACTCCTTCGCGGGTCAACACGGAAGATGCATCCTTTAACAATCATTACAGAATGATAATCCTTCGCATTACAACACTCAAAGAACCCATGAGAATGGAGATCTTTTTTTTTTTTTTTTTTTTTTTTTCAATTTATAACGTTTTATCTGCCCGATGCG
>BMAW01056371.1:1301428-1357192 GCA_019974015.1 Nephila pilipes
TGGTGCGCTTCAGTTCGGTTACGTATTGTAAGAGATACTTACGAGCTACGAAATCTCGGGCTCTATTATCATATGTTGGATTTCATAGACAATAATGGTTATCGAAAGTTAGGAAAAAGCTTTGAAGGCTATAAAGTTAACCAATCCTTTTTTGCTTACTCGAATTAATTTTATGGTTGTTTATGTTATGTTACGGGGTTATAATTTGATGTTTGTTAATATATATATATACCTGCATAACACATTAATCAGCGCAACTTTCGGACTAACACATTAAACAACTATTTTTTTACCAAATTTTTTTATTCATCAATGCCTGCTTTGTTAAATCACCTTTTAGGGTCGATAAATCGTTCAACAGCACTTTCCAAATCTTTTTTTTTTTTTTTTTTCAATTTTTTTTTTCCTTTTTTTTTCCTGAAGTTTTTTGTTCCCGGTAAAATGGCGACAAACAGCACCAGATCATCGACTCGTTGCTGTTTTTGTTTCCGCATCAAGCAATCGCGGCACCACTTGGAAAAAACTTTTTTTTCCTTCACTTCAAAACCTTTTCAGTAAATACGCTGCCATGATGTATTGTCATCTCAGCAATCTCTCCGGGCTTCGCGTCTTTCATAATTTTTTGTCATTTCATCACATTTTCCGGTGTGGCGGCCGCGTTACGCCGGACGCAACATTCATCATTTGTGTCGGTACGACCACGTTAAACTCGACAAACCACCGACAAATCATTGCTTTGATGGACAGAGTCAGGTTAACGTTTTCAATCCATTGTTTCGCTTGCGTTGTTTCGGACATATCGACGCAAAAACTCGGGTTTATTACGCTTGATCATCTTCAAACACTGCTCCGAATCATCAACTCGTCGTTGTTTTTGGTCAAAAATGAGCTCGCGCGGCACCCACTTTGCACAGAGCTTTCTCATACCCAAATATTCGTGAATGATATGATGTACAGTTGATATCTTTAGAGTGTCTGCTATTTCATTCAATTTCAATTGACGGTCATTCAAAATCATTTTGTGGATTGTTTTAATGTTTTCGTCGATAACAACCTGTTTTGGGCGTCCACCGTCTTCGGTGCTCATTTCACCACGTCTAAACTTTTCATACCATTCCTTGATGGTTGATTTTCCTGGGGCAGTGTCCGGAAACTCGGCCTCAAGCCAAGTTTTTGCTTCAACTGTATTTTTTCCCTTCAAAAAGCAATATTTTATCAACACGCGAAATTTCTTTTTATCCATTTTTTTCACAATAACAAAAGTTGCTTCACTCAAAATGCTATAATTCACAAACTAATGATCCGACAGCTGTCAAATTTATACACGCATCTTTTGAGGGTTAGAGCTAACTAAAACACATATGGATTTAATTCTAGTAGTGCCATCTATGTGTCAGGCTGGGGACTTTTCAATTGACCTGTTATTTATTTACCTAGATGAAAATGTTACAATACCGAGTACATAGGTAGATTTAAAAGAATATCAAAAGGAATTATTTTATCTTAAAAGCAAAGCATTTATCGTAAGTTTTCCCTATATTTTAACATAACATGTTTTCACCAACTTACTACATTAAACACGCTTGTCAAATGATATTTATGACAATACATGAGAATAATTTAGTTAAATTACTTTTTTCCGCAACATGAACAAGTTTTCAAGATTTGACAATCCCTCTGTTCCAGAAAATGAAATACCTAGGAAGCCAATCTTTGATATTAATATTGGAAAAAGAATCTCGCTTGAATAAATAAAATTAATATGGATATAATATTGATAGCGATCTCAGTATTAGGTTGCTTAATACATACATGAAGAATGAATAAAATGAAGAGTAAGGTAGATAAATAGTTAAATGAAACAAATCTCGTTATTAAAAAGATTAAATATTCTTCTTTTTCCACGGATAAAAACAAAAAAAAACATTAACTATTGATATCAACGCTAAATAAAAAAGTCAATTTACTAAAAGTTCCTACTTGCTTTGTATTATCATGCAACTGAAGAAAAAGTAACGGTTAGAAACATTAAAAAAAATCTCTAAAGAAGAAAGTAAATAGTTTTATAGCTCAGTATATCGTCGTTATAATTCACTAGGGGGAATTTCTTGTTATTTTCTTTTTCAACTACTTTCTCTCTTTCTTAAATTTGAAGATAGGAGACGAAAAAGAAGGATGGAGAGGGAAAGGAAACCCCTTATCGACTCTCTCGGATGAAGGGGCGTAAGCGTGTGTGCATAACACGGCCGCCAGTCTTCAGCCCCTGTATCCACAAAATCGCAGAAAAGGGCGTCGGAATCCCGAAAAAGTATCAAAAAATAGAATGGAAAAATAAAATGCAAAGTAAAGCATACCCGAAGAAAGATAGAAACGCAGAGTGGATAGATAAAAAGATAGGTCGATAAATATATAGGAAAGTGAGAAAATCCTTAAAGCTTGGTAGCAGTGAAAACTAAATTTGCAAAGTAATGATCAAGTATGTACTTTGCCGAAAAAAAAATAGCATTACAGGCAAGAAGCATTTGGGATATTTTTTGTCCCCTTTTTTTTCCGGTAGAAACTGGTCACGGGGCAAGGGGAGAAAAAAAAGGCACTTGCCGTTTACCCCCCTTTAAATCGTTTTGCGTACGTCAGCCGTTTTCTGTATTTATTCGAGAAGGGAAAAGTTCAAGTAAGGATATATTTATGGAAATACATATATCTTACGCGGGCGCGACAATAACCATTATGACAGAAAAGTTCCCAGCACACATTAGAACTTTGATGTGTCTCGATATCCTCTCTTTCTACTTTGGGCATTTTTTTTATAACGCTAAAGTTTAAAATTGCAATAGCGTGTATGCAGAAAAGAGCGTTGGTGACATCAGGAACTCATGAAATTTGCAGCAATGCCTCGTTTGAGACCATTCCCTTCTGGCAGTTAGGGCTTAATATTTTTTGCCGTAACGCATATTCTTACATATGCATTTTAATGAAAAATCATTAGAATAAAAAACTGGTCATTTAATTTTCTCCTATAAGGAAGCATTTCATCTATTAATCAATGAGATTTAATGTCCTATAAAATTTATAAGCATAATTGGGGTTTGGAAGTACTTACCTTACCTTACATGTTTAATAGGATTAAGTTTAAACTGATTAATATTCTGAGACATTATACATAATTTCTTAGAATATTAATTTTTAAATTACGAGAAACATGGCTCATTTCAACAAAATAAAATGGTAACCATAACTTAAAATAGAGACATTCAATTATACTGCAATATAACAGATATACAGCATACTTTGAAGCAAGTAGTGATATACGATTGTAACAGAAATCACTCTGTAAACAATATATAACTGAATATTTATTATTACTACTATGATTATTATTATATAGAGAGAGTGTGTGTTGGGTGGGCGTATGTACGAGTATGTGCGCACTTATGTGTATGTTGGTAAAACAATTATTTATAGAAAATCATTAACAAATTAATTTTACAACTATTTTTAAAAAAATATATCTAAAAATAAAACAACTTAAGACTTATAATTCTAATTAATATTCTTAGGTAATTTGCATGTGAAACCTAAATTCCTATTAGAAATTTCAATCATGGTCGGAGATTCAATTGCTTCGGAACTAAATTTTTGGATAGATCTGTAAAAACAAACGAAATTTCTTATCTGGAGTTTTTTCCAAAGGAAAAGGGAAACAAATTATATATTGTATTTTAACTTTTTTCACGTTAAGATGGTGTTGAATTTGGGAGATTATAGGGTCATCTCAGATGTCGACTACGTCATTTAACTGAGCTTCAAAATTACGAGGTACGCCACTAATAACACCTGTATTGCCTCTAATTACGGCATTAATATATCAGTGGTAAACATAATTTTTGTGGAGAGAGAATTTAAACAAATTTAAGTAACTGTCTCTTTGTGAATTTAGAAAATATTCATAAGAAATAGAAGTTTATTCTCCTTCCTGAGATATATGTGTTTCAATATATCGCATGATGATATTTTTTAATCCCTTTTGAAATGTTTTTTTTCTGCAGATAAATGACTCTAAAAGTGAGTGATATAATCAGACATTATGACACAATGAGCCTTTTGTTGTTCATTTGGAATAGAATGGACGTATTTAAAATGTATTGTAAGTGTGTTGGTTATTGCTATATTTGTGATAAATTTGTGAGTACTTCTCAAGTAAGAAGCATGGTTTCTTAAATTAAAACTGTGTATAAACATTATTTTTATGCGAAATTGACAATGATAATAAGCCTTAGATGCCACACTTTTGTTGTTTTTGCTGTTCTTTAAAACTTCATGATGGAAAGGGGACTTCAATGCCTTTAGGAATACCAATGATCTGAAAGCAACATAGAGATCCTTTAGAGGATTTCTATTTTTGTATGTAATCAACAGCAAAATGAGTTAATTTTTCAGATGAAGAAACATATTGAATATCGCAACATCGATTCTGAAATCACACAGTGATGTGCATCCTGTATTAACTATCCTTAAGTTGATGAAGAATTGCATGTCCTTTTGTAGTCTTGAAATTGAAATAGATATGAATAACATTCCATCAGAGAAACAATCGGATGATCATATGATAACACAAGCAGGGCTGAATGACCATATGGTTATTTGGCATTAAATAAGAATATCTATAACTCAATCCACGTTTTTAGAGAGCAATAAAGAAAGGCGTAGGTAATGAAAAAGAATGACAATTTATTAGCAATCATACTTTTTTACTTTTGTTAAGTAGCACTCTCTACGTGTCTTCTTCCTTCAATGCATTATAATATTTTCCACAATTACGTTATTCAAAAGCGGTCTACGTTTACCATGCTATTTTAAGTTATTCATTTATAACTTACAGAATGAAATCTAATTGCTAGGATCTACATAGGAGTAGATAGTGTTAGGAAATGATGTACGTATATCCATATAACGGGGCACACATGAACACTTCATTAATTCTTAAGAAAAATGTAGCAAAATATGCTTTTGCAGCGTCATTTCAAACCTCATAACATCTTTCAATTTGTGTCATATATCAGAGGAATGGCGAAATTGTATTGACACTTTTAATAAGAACTTTAAGGGAGTAATCCTTTATGATGGCAAAATTGAAATCCAGTTCTATAGCATATGCTTCTGAAGAAACAAAAAATGGACGATACATGGAAGAATCTAATACTTGTGTTGGAATACGATGATTTAAAATGGAGAGTTAAGGTTAGATTTTTATTAACGTCACACTAGAAGTAACACGAGGGCTATTGGCGACGGACCTCGTAATTTTTAGCCACAGTCAAGTGAAGAGGACGACATCTGAGCTGGCACCCCTTCTCCTAACATCCACACCACGCCAACGGGAGGACTCTGTGCCCCGACAGATTTAACGTGCATCAGCCCTGGCTACACAGCGGGTCATTGGCGGGCAAGGATCGAACCCGCGACTGAACGAAAACCGATGGCCACGAATCCGAAACCATGACCACTAGACTACCGCGACCAATTTAAATGGAGAATTTGTGTTGACTTGAAATGGAGAAATCGTTTCTATTCTGAAAATGCAACAATAATATACACTATCCGAACTTTAATGTGCGATTGGATCATTCGTGCAAAACAGGAACATTATAGTGTGTGAAAGTGAACTCGGAAATCTATGGAATCCGGTATTAAAAATGCAGTTAACCGACTTCTAGCAGCATCAGAGGACATATTATTCCTCCTACTACATATCAAACTGGGATTGATAAAAAATTTCGCTGAAAGCTCCTGATCGGAAATGTTATGTGTTTATACGAGACTTTTTTTTAGTTCCGTTAATGTCACGTCCTTAAAAAAAGCGTATTTATAGGCCCAGGCATATTTTCGGGAACTCGTGAAAAATGACCGTTTGAAACTGTTCTTACGAAGACAGAAAAATAACTAGACTTATGGCTTTTTTTAAAGGATGGTGGGATAAATTTTCTTGTGAATAATAAAACTACAAATTACAATTATAGTCCAAAATATGGTCAAACATTTTTAAAAAGTTGTCACATTTTATTAAAGCTTCATTTCCTATACTCCTGGACCTTTTTCCGGATAAAATGAGGGCAATTGGCTAAGAGGATAGTGAGCGAACTCTCAATTAATATCTACTATAGAGTCTCGTTGTCAATTGCAATGGAATGCATCCCTTCTTACTAATTACAGTTGGTCTATGAAGAGTGAAGATACAGATGAACAATATAAACACAGATACAGCTACTAATGTACATAATCAAAATACTTAAAGAGTATTCTGCTGTGTTAAATGCGTGAAAGTATATTGCAGGTAATTATAACATTTTATGGCCCGATCTTTTAAACTGATATTGTAATAACCTTTAAAAATACTAATTCCTTCCTTTAACAAAAATAAGAGCCAACTATAAATTTCTGTTATCATTTTCAAATATTCAAGAGTGTATCTAAAACTGAAATATTAGCATTAAATTTATAAAATCTGAAGACAAATTTTATTTATAAGTGTCATTAATCAATTTAACTTTTTTTCGAAGGAGGTGAAATAATTGAAAAGTATTAAAATTAATTTAATTTTTATTTCCTTCTTATACAACATATTTTTTGAAATTGAAATTAGATATTTGTTGAAAGAAGTAACACTTTTAAATATTTATGTAACATTCTTTATTATTAATATTAATATAAATGTAATACCAATTTAATATCAGTTGTTAAAATGATAATAATTCAAGAGTTTTGAGTTTGCAAATATATAACATTTTTAAGAAATTGGTTAATAATTTTCTTAATGTTATTAGTTTTACGGTATTTTACTTAACGATTTGGTCATTTGATCGGGTAACTGTATCGTCATAGAGACTTATACAAAATTTGTAGGCTGGACAAAGTTAAAGTGGTTCAAAATAGTTATAAGATTTGTCATAAGCAAATATATTTATATGAAGTGAAATAAAAACTTGTCATATATTTTATTCGAAATGAGAAAATAAATTTCACTTCTTGGAATTTCGAAACAGATACGGCCGGTCAGTATATGCTATTGCCACGCAACATATGCAATTAATGTGTCCGTTTTGATTTTTCAATTATTGTCTTATTGTCGGTGAACAAATTTTAGACTTGACGCGGTCACATTTATGAGCAGTGCAGCCTTGATATTTTATGCTTTGATAAAGTTTTACGTATACCTAAATTTGTTAGTTATTGTTATGTAAAGTTTGTTTGTTTTATATATTTGTCGAACATATATAGGAGTGATAAGGTAAATTTTCTTTTGCTTCTTTTTAAACTTTTCAATAGCATTGAGTTTTTACACAATAGAATGTTATTTATACGTTTTAACGTATTAAACTATAAGTAATTTAATTTAACGCACATGCAATGCATTCGTGACAATAATATTTTTTTTTGTTTTGGTTTTGTGTTGTTATAACACAACTAATCATGAAAATTGTAAGAGAATATGGAGCATCATACCAAAATAAGAAGGGGGAAAGTACCAGAAAAAAATGAAGGGGTTGTGCTAAAGCTTGTTAAAGTTTCTTCGGAGACACTAGAAATATCTGCGCCAGGGTATCCAGGTGTGAGTTCTTCCTAGGCTAGGGCTGCTCAAAACTAAGAAGCTGAAATAGTATAAGAACCCAACTCTAATTGACCTGCTAGAATCAGTAATTGAAATTATGAATTTGTCAACTTCGCATGCTTCCGATGTGATTGCTAAGACTGCAACACCAGATATCACCAGAAATTCAAAACGAGCTTACTGAAATCTTAGGGATTAAAGTTCGTTAAAAATTATATGTCAGGTACAAAAGTCCAAGTATTAATCAATGATATTCGACAGTACATTCAACAAATTATTTGCAAACAGAAGAAATATCGGTTTTCTCAGAGGAAAAAAGCTCTTTACAGATGATACTAGAAGAAAAACGAGTGGAATTCATAGACGAAGCTTTAAATTATGCTAAATGCTTGTGTGAAGAACTGGGAGTTTCAATTGAATCTCCAAGACGAATTAGGAGGAAGCACATTTTTGTCTAAGGAAGTAGAGATACCGCCTTATTGCACGAATATAAAACGAAAAATGTTTTCTTCATTACATAGAGTAATTGTTGAAATTCAAGATTGGTTCCAGTATCTCCAGAATTTGGCCGAAAAAATATGCCTTCCGAAAGTCTGCAAGAATATTGGGCTTCGATTATTGGGAATACAACCTCAACTAAGCTCCTGAAGATATTGACAGATAAAAGTTTAAACGCTAGTGCATGCGTCTACAGTCTTTCGTTGCTACAGTAAACTGTGAGAAAGAACTAATTGATTCCGGCCCACTAGGTATATTTAAGTTTATTTTTATGTTCAAATTTGAAGGAGGGTAGCCTAATATAGTTATAACACTGAAAATATTTCTCACAACTGTCTTAAGTAATGCCAGTTGTGAGAGAAGCTTCCCTAGATTGACACTTATTAAAAATTATTTAAGATCTTACAATTTCCAAGTTGAGATTAACAAAACCAGTTTTTTAGTAATCAAACAAGAGGTGCAAATTAGCATTTACGAATATATTAAAGAGTTTTTGTTGCAAGAAATAAGGAGAATAAAATTTTAATTTAAGAAAGACGTTTTATTTTGAATCCATTTGAAATAGTCACTGAGTGTCACAGAAGTTTTTGCTTGATTTCTAATATAGGGAGGGGGTGGCCAATTCAGAAATCGCACCGGAGGGGGCAGAAATCTTCCACTGACGACACCATTTAACTATAAGATATTATATATCCCAAAAGACATTACTTCAAACATTTCGAGGATAGCTATTGAAATTATTTTTAACCAACATTTAAAAACTCTTCTGGTGTCCATACATTATTTTAAAAAAGTGCCCTTCCTAATCAAGCTAAAGGACAGGTCAAAGGCATTAGTGCAGAAAATCGACAGCAATAAATACAAGAAACTAACAACGGAATGGGATGTAAAATAAATAGTATAAATATGAGAATGTAAACTCAAAATGAATATCATCTCAAATAGCAGTAAAACTGTACCGTTTGACTAGAAATGTATATTAAATTATTTTTATAGAAAAATCAAATGATATGAGGCTTACTAAATGCCCTAAATGATTTTTTCATAATGTTCTTTGTTTAAAACATGTGCTATAAATAAGATTATAATAATATGAAATTTTTTTATACTAAACAAGGAAAATTTAAAGGCTTTCGAGTGGTCCATTATATTTAAAAAAAAAAAAAAACTTTGTTTATAAGATATAATTTGGTAATTATCTAGAAGTTGTGTTTATGTGAATAGATGTCATAGTTAACGTCTTTGCATATAAGAGATTAGGAGAAAAATATATTTCGGTATGTATGGCTGCAGCTAAAAAACATTTGCATCATCGAAATCAAAACATGAATAGAAAATAATCTTTTTGAAGGGTTTGGTACAAACTCTATTTTGTGTTGGTACCCAGTCTATGTGAACAAATATCAACAAAATATTTTCTTGGGAATATCAACATTCTGTGATCTTCCATTTTCCAACAAGAAGAATACGGAAGTATGGTGCTCTAAAGCACTGTACAAATGCAACTCAATTCTCTCCAAAAAGAATTTGAAAAGCTCTTTGAAATTGGTGTCTGACCTGAAGACAACCTAAATTTGAACTCAAAGGGGAACTTGTGATCTAATTTGAAGTATTTTTCGGTGCATAAGAAATCTAAACTTAAAGTGTTTTTTATACTTTGAAAATCTATTCTAAAGATTGAAAAAGTTGATAAATCTCATTCTGCCTCTTTTGAAAAAAAAATGTCGTTTCTACAAGTACAGAAGTGAAGGTATTTAAAAAATAGAGTAAAATAATGAAAAAAGACAAATTCTGATTTCTAGTGAGTTATCTAATGAATATTTACATTGAAATAATCTTACAATACTATTTAATGAATAAATTTAAATATTGGCTTCATTTTTTGCTGAAATAACTACTAATGCTTTTTATATTTATTTTGTTTTCTCAAAGTAAAAATAATTTATTCACAAATCTTACAAATCATTTTAATTTATAACATTTTAATTTACCACAGTACATTTATTAAATAAACTATAAATATTGAGAAATAATGTCAAACTTAGATGAATTCACTTTAAATTAATATTAAATATTTTATAACTTTAACTAGAGTTTGTAACTGAATCTTCTCCTTCAAGATTTCTGTCATGCCACAGACATTTCCCCGACACAATCCTTTTGATTGAAATATTCAAACTCTTCTGGCATAAATTTTGCATTACAAGCTACTTTAGATTTAATCTGAAGAGTTTTAAATATATAATCATCTTTAGTTACTTTACATTGAGCTTCAAAAGTTTAATGCTCAATTTGACAATTGTTTAAGACATCTATTAATGCTTTGTGTTCAACAGCTCATTTGAATTTGAATTTAAATGTTGCATCTAGTTATCTGTAAATTTCATGTGCACTGTTACACTCGAATTGAATGTGGTTTATTCCACTTCACAGTTGAAGAGATTTATTAAAAGATGAACTGCATTCATTGAATGTTTATCGATATTGTAAATGATATTTTCCAGTCCTACCTATTGTTATTTTCCAACTAATATTTGAAACTCTCACATTTCCAGTTTTCCTTTGATTTATTCCGTGTGTTTCTGTGGATGATTATATGAGCAAATAGCAAAATGCAATCAACAGCATTTATTAATCACATCATATAAAATATAAATCCCAGAGTCTTGATTTAGTCCATCACTTTGATTACTTTGATTGCAATCCCAAATAATTTATCAAAGGTAAATCTTGTTAAGGGTATGTATTTTAATACTATTCATACTGTAAAAATGTGTATCTCTTATAGCATGAGACGCAAATCTGCAATAACAAAAGTGATTGATTGGCAAATTCAGATACTTAGAAGAAATTTATCACAAAAATAAATATTGGACACAATTAAAGAAAACTTCGTTTTAAAATAATAAACTGATATTATTAAATAGTTAGTAAAACTTATTGCACAATTTATTGAAGATGTGGAATTTTTGTAGCTTAATCCGTATGATTTGAAAGACAGTAATAAGAGTAAATGAATATTTTCCAGCAATGGGAATTTTTTTCCGTTAAACACAACTCATTACTTAAAGAGAAGTACTATTACAATTCAGGTATATAATTCATTTTTTTATTTATTTTATATTTTACTGGTAAATATATTAAAAATTTGCATTACAACTTGTTTCAAATCATGTAATTTTAAAATAAGTTTGGTTCTCATGCTGTTTTCTGTTAGAATTTTTGTAGCTTTTGTATAGCCTTCATGATAAGACATCTGATTCACAGTAAGAGCAATAGATTTTCATGCAGTTTTATCTCATTTACCTTCCATATAATATACATTACATTGTATTTGGAATGTGTACTAGGATTTTTTTAGAAATAGTAACAGGAAATTTGAAAAAGTTAGAGTATTTTACATATGATTCTTCAGGATCATTATAATAGTGTTTTATCCTTACGCGAATATTCAGTAATTTCTAATAGTGTGGGCTTTTTATAGTTAGTTTTCATTGAATTTATTTGGTAAGATAAGGTACTTTTTAAAAATATAAATATTACTATGTATTTCTAGTTTTATTGATATTATCGTCCTTAAATTGTACTTTAAAGTATGGAAGAGTTAAAGGGAGAAAGCTAAAACTAAACTCAGTTGAACCCTACTTGATTTTTCTTGAGTTACTTTAAAAATAAAACGTAGGTAGACATGTTGGCTTATACAAGACGATTTACACGGCAATATCAATCTGATATTGATCGCGGTAGCATAAAATATATTAGCATGTTCCTTTTTCAGTGTTGAATCTTATGCAGCATCTATGGCATAGTACTATATAGAAGACTCCAAATGGATATCAAAGAGCACTAATCAGTCCTTCCCTTGAAGACTTTTGATCAAGAAGATATCAATTTATTGAAGTTAACACGTTGAAATTAGATGCATCAAGGCATAACAGACGTGAACTCATTACTCTATTTTCCTTGCTAATCTGAATACACCACTACAGCCCAAGCAGCACAAGAAGTGCAGTTGGTTGCTACTTCCCTTGAAAGGTCACCAACCAGAACATCATCAACCCATTATGAGAACAACAATTAATGCATCGTTTTTTCACAAACTCTAAAACGTAAATCAAGAACAAAGCATAAATGTTAAGTGCCCACTACCTTAGACTCTTGTATCTAAAAGGAACACTACATCTTGAATATAGCAAAAATAAATCAAGTATAGGAGATATGCTACAAATACCTCTTCTCAGACCATCATTTCAAAACTGATAGATTGAGAAGGGGGGAGGGTATAAATCAAGAACTTATGTTAATATAATTCAACAGTTCTAATTCTTCTTCATATATGTCCCTGAATAGAGATTTTGATGATATAAAGAGAGTAATTTATTTCTTTCTTTTTAAGAAGAGTAGAGCAATTAAAATATATGTATGTTGTGTCTTGATGAATCTAATTCAAAGTGTTAACTTTAATAAATGAATATCTTCTTGACCAAAGGTCTTTAAGTGAATTATTGATTATTGCTTCTCGATCTCCATTTGTGTTATTATATATGTTACTGAGCCACCAATGCAGCAAACGATAAATCACTGCAAAAACAAATTTATTTTTTATAAACCGTGATCATTATTAGGTTAATTTTGACGGGCATATCTACTTACATAAGCCAGTTAGACTATATTCAGAAAAAAACTTCTCCTACAAATATTCAGTTTTAATAAATAACAAAAATTATTGTCATGATATATATGTTTTAAATTTGCCAAGTCTTGTGTATGTATAAAATGGTAGATGTTTTTATCGTTTGTAATAAAAATTTAGACCAATTATTTGTTAATGATTTTCAAATAACCACATTTCAAAAATATGATAGATGGGTCGAAACTAAGATGCTTCAAGAAAAAGTACGGATTAATTAGCAGGAACTTGAAGAATAAGCAGGTCATTCTTATTAATTACATTCTTATTCCATATTTGTGTTATTCATATATGTTTAATTCATTCCTCTCTTGTACATGTATCATTACTTAATTTTTCAAACTGTTCACTATCCAACTGCACTCAGCTTAGAAAGACACACATCATTACTAATTCTCTCTCATAATAAAACATCATTTAATAGATCTGCAGAAAACTTCCACGAAGTCTTCTGTGAATCAATTAAAATGTTTGAACTCTAGTCCAACAAATCTACCGAAAGGAGATTACGAGCAATTTCCAAATTCACAGAGAAAAGTAATCCCTTTTGGCAGGAGCTGAGAAAATCTCATGTGCTTAGGCTCTTTCATCAGCTGAAATTTCAATCCCAATTAATTATAAGTTGGACTAAACCTACCAGACGATTCTGTATTTCGTAACGCGTAAGATGCCGAAGAAGCAGAAGCTGAAGTACACCCTGGTGATAGATATTAGAATTCCCCATTGTGCACGCTTCGTTATCACGACTATCTTCTCTCCGTAGGTATTCCCTCTCACCGACATTTAGAATTTGCATAATGGCAGCAGCAAACAGTGTGCTTGACGTATCTTCATAGAAGGATGAAGAATGCAAAGGGGTTCTTCCCCTTTCGAAAGATAGGGCGTTGAGTTTCAAGCTTATTGTTCTCTGGCGCCACCTATGGGATTGTGTAGATACCACTATGCTCCAGATAATAGCCCGTTAATGTCAAGGGGCTGTCTTCTTTGGGGGAAAAGATGGCTTTTGCTGTCTCTTATTTTCCCTTCTCTTTTCTTCGTTTTACCATTTATTTTTAAGAATTTATTTCCAGATGCCTTGAAACTATCTAATAGGCTTATTTTCGTACTATTCTATTTTCCTTCTTTCTGGTATACAGTTGACTCCCTCTCCTTTAACTCTTTCTCAGCATAATGACCATCTTTGTTTCACCAAATCGATATCAAATTCAGATAAGGATTTCCGAAGATGTTGCACGTATAGCCTGCCGTCTTTTTTTTTTTTTTTTTTTTCTTCTTTTTTCAAACCAACGGGGCTCGATAATTGAATTAAAATTAAGCTTATCGCTCCATTTTTCTTTTTTTTTTCTTTTTTTTTACTTTGGAAATTTCGATTTCTCATTAATAAACGCCTGTACCTTTTATATCAGCTGGAGTGATTGATTCCGTGAAAATCATTACTCTAGAGGAGCTCAGCTGAGAGAACTTAATGGTGAGGGAAGAGAAAAACACTCTTCTCTGTTTGCACATTGCAACTCGATTGGTTAGACTTTAAACATTTTATTTGCCACTGGAAAGGATTGTAAGTGTATTTTTTTGTCAAAGGGCAGGAGGGTTAAGTATTACCTCAACTACGATAAAGTGTTTCATCAACCTCAATTAATTACCAATGTGTGTGTTAGAGAAAGATAAAACTAAAATTTTTCCGTAAGAGTACTCCAGAAAGTGTATCAAGTGACTCAGAAGACCGCAGTGAAGTTTAAAATAATTTAAAGAGATATTTCTTTTATACTATTCTACTATTTTTTGTCCGTAGGATTTTATATGTGTATAAATACTTTGTGTAACGAAAAAAATATATTTCATTATTTCTTTTACTTTTACACTTTATCATTTTTTAAAAATTTTTTGTCCATTATCGCTTTCTTTATTTTTATCCTGCAACGTTTATTTTATTTTTAACCTTGATTAGCTATCAAAGGGTGTTTTATTTTAGACAACTAAATGGTCACTGTTCAAAATTTTATTGTAAAGTTCTTGCGTATATATTTGATGCCTACTTTCATCAGTTATGAACATAATTTTCCAAAAATATCATGATAAATTGCTCCCAATTTTTTTTCTTTGGTATGTTTTTATTTAACTTAAAATATATTCAATTTAATAATTTATCGTTTGCTTTGATTTTAATATTTGAAATGATCATTATTATTTACATCAATATTTTATCTTTTGCTTTAATTCCAATAATTAACTGAATAATTTAATAATCATTAAAAACGGTTAGAACTTTTGACGATGAAATATATTCTTTGCAACACATCACATAAAATAGTATTTTTTTCATTTATTTTACTGTCATTTCTTAGCATTTCCTTTATTTTATCCCTTTATGTATAATTTCTTTTACTTTTATCTCGTTCATCATCTCCTTTATTACTTTTCAATTCATTCCTTTTAGAAAAAAAATATTCTTTACGAGGCATTACAGTTTTTATTTAATTATTATACTATTTTATCACCATTTGTACTGTAAATTATAATCCATCCTATTTAGTTTCTTATTATTTTAATTTTTATCTTAAGAGTTTATATATTTTCAATTGTTATAACGTCAAATAATGTCGTGTTGTTATTTTTAAATGAAGTAAAAGGTAAATTAGATAAATTTATTTTTCCTTCAAATTAATTTAATTTTATGCTCCCTTAAGTTATAATTTCATAACTGATGTAAATTAGATTAGGAAATTCAATAACAGAACCTTACTCTATGACAGAATTTAGAATGAAAAATTAAATAAATCAACTTAAACGAATTTACCAAAATTACCATGGCCTCAAAATAAGTTGGTTTCCAATCAATTATTCTCAAGTCTGAAACACTTTCAATTATTTATCTCCGTTTTTGACTTTACTGTCTTATTTTTCTGTTTCTTGATTTCTGCTTTTTAGGTTTCTTTGGCATTTTTGTCTATCATGACCATTAGAGTAGTTTAAAATTGCTAAACTACAGGTTTCTGTTTTATTATTATGTTTTAAATATAGTTAGATTTTATATTGCTGTATAGTTTGGTGATTTATCGTTATATATATATATATATATATATATTGCGTATTTTTATGTATATTCATTTCATTTTATGTGTTATACTTAGAGCACTTTAAATGCCTTATTTTCATTTTTTGACTTTTTTTCTTCTTCAATTTATAGCTTAATCTCTTTATTTTAACTTTATGGTCTTGTTTGTACAGAATTATCATGTTTTTTTAATAAGTCTAATTATTAACTTAGTATTAGTATCATTTTTACTAGTTTTAATTTTTGCATTTTAAGGATGTTTAATTTATTTTTGCCTTCATTTTATAATTTTTATTAATTTATATACATGCTCATATCGTATTTCTGTTGATCATTATTAATTATGTGTTACACGCATGCATATATACACACACAAACATATATATATATATATATATATAATGGTAACATTATTAGTTCAATGATTAATCTTTTCGTAGCAATATATGTGAAATGAAAGATATATAGATTTCTTAATTAGAATATCGAGTTAGAAATTATTTTCGTAACTGTTTTATTTGAAGTTCATTCTTAGGTCCGTATTCAAGTCCATGCATTTTAGTACATTCTTTTGGGTTTTCTCTTTACTCGAAGTACTGATTATGTGTCTTTGATCTTCTAAGACACAGTCTCTGAACTTGTTTCCTTTATCGCTTACTTTTTCCATGAAAATATTGACGTCGTTATCATAAGACAGGAGATGACTTCTCCCTATGCTTTTCTTTACGAGTATATACTAATTACACAGTTAATAAGCATTGTTAAATTTAAAAGGGCTCTAAAATTTAAGAAAAAAAGCAATTTTTTAAACAAAGAAATTTTGTTGAAGAACTGATTACATCTTTACATTAGCAATCTCTTAGATCTCTACATAATTAATCAATATATTGAATATCAATAAGTATTTCTATTGTTACAAATAAATATAAATTTTCGTTCATTGCGTGCTATTATCGGTTTTGATTAACAATTTTTTATTATTTAAAATTAATGGAATGATAAATGATATTTTTGTAAACTTTATTTATAAGAATGGTCATATGTAAGAATTGGGAACAAAAGAACAACCCGCACTTGTAAATCTGTTCATCTTGAAAAGCAAAAGTACCTTGCTCAACGTTCTGGCATGTCAAGGGTTGTCCTCGTCACTTGACCGAGTTTCAAAATTACGAGGTTTGTCGACAATAGCCCTCGCGTTGCTTCTAATGGGAAGTTAATAGAACCAAAACAAATATATATATATATATACATACATACACGACTTTTAAAGATTTGAAACTTTCTATTTTTTCAATTTAAATGTCGTGAAAATTTTTATTTTTTATTTAAGATAAGAATTAGACAAAAAAAAACCTTTTTGTGTTACAAAATTTTACGTATTTCTGTAAAGCGAGTTTAAGAAAACATTACAAATAATTTGGAATTGAATGAATATATAAGCTGGCATGTCCTGCATTACATGAGATTACTTCGAAAATTCTCTTTATGGTAAATTTTATATTACAGCGCTATAACCTTAAGTTTCTTTATTTTTCAAAAACTCTTGTATAAAAATTCCTCTCTTGTTTCATGCAACTCCTACGATAACAGAAGAAATGAGAAATCGTACCCTACATTGTACTTGTTTAAGTTTTTTTTTCATGGAGTGGTAATAATTAAAAAAGAAAGAAAAAAATAACTGTTGAAAATAATTTATTTGAAAATGAGAATAGAAAAATGTAAATTTTAACACGTTTAATAAAATTTTTTACTTATGTCTAATGATTTCGAAGTCCATAATGTATAGTTTATTACGTGTAATGTATTTCTAATTTTTCTTACATTTCTAGAATAATTTTTGTGCATCCTTTTCTAATTTCCTTTGATTTCTAAGGTTTCGTAATTTTTTGGAACTTTTAGAATTCCTTTCAAGATCGCCTTTAAAGTTTTAAAGTTTTTAAAGTTGAGATTTTGAATCGTTCAGGTCCTTCCTTAGAATCGATGCTTCTGATAAGAATGATAACTATTGATTTTTACTTGCATCGATTCCATTAGGAAATAAGTTGGAGAATTTAATTTTTTTTTCTATGTCAAATTAAGATTCAACTGATAGCGACTATCAAGAATAATCAACTGTTGTACGAACTATGCAGAACTGAAAGGCGTTAGAGCCTTACAATCGGCTAACGGTGTCAAATATCAAAAACTTTCGAAAGCTCTCGAAATCTTATTTTTACAGCAAGGCTTGGATCCCATCATTACTTCAACAATTCTTTTTTAATATTTAGAAAGTTGCGAATGATTTTATAAATGATAGTGGGCTTAACGATGATGAATGACTGGAAAATGATCAACTTGATGAAGGTGCTCTTCAAATGTTTCGCTCAGGATGCTAAAGTAGCTCTCTCGGTTACTTTCACAGAATATCAATTTTTTACAACTGGCAAGCTGCAACTGAAATTTATATGTTGTTGTACAAGATAGATTAAGAAACGTACAGAAAATTTGATGATCAAAAATAAGTATTAAATGTTAAGAAAATACTTAAAAATTGACATTTTTATAGTTGAAGAAACTCAAGGTTTTTTTTTTTTTTTTTTTTTTGTTATTATACTGTAGTTAACAAATTGCAATAACAAATATAAACGATTTCTTAGCTGATTTCGGAAGTTTAAATGACGGCTTCTAATTGCATAATTGCACAGTAATTAAGAGTCAATAAGACGGGAGGGGGAATATTAATTTATAATAACATCTTCATTGATCATCCCCTCTTCATCTGGAAAGGAAGTTATTCTAAAACATAATTAAACGCACGCATCTGTTTGAATATCATCGCATAATTACTGTCCTAAAGCTTACATCTGCTCAAAAACTATACAAATTCCAGGACTCAGAAGAGTAATAATAAATTGTTAAAAATTGTATTAAATATAAAAAAAAAACATTTACATCTAAAAGATACCAAAGATGCGTTGCTTGTAATCAAATTATACGGAATTAAAAGATGCCGACTTCTATTTTCTAATTCTATTGTTAGCTTCTCAAGTATTACAATTTAAAACGAAAAATCTAGAATCTATTCTGGATTCTTTGTATCCTAATTGTATTGGTTGTTAAAAAGTTTATTTGTCTTCCTTATCACGATAAACGATAATAAAGAGTCATTTTCTTTCAGAAATACTTTAGAAATTCCTCGTCTACTTTGCAAAATTACTACTACATTTTCAAAGAATTTAAATTTAGGGTTGTCCAAATATTCGAATTATTTCAAGACATCTCCTGGTTTTCTTAAGCTGCCTACGTATTCAATATTCCCTTTAAATATTATACAGAAATTTATATTCTAACTTGAAATTATTTTATTTTCGTTGGTATTTACTTTATTTTTGAAACTTTTAATTTTATTGCAAAAGGATTTGCTCAAGTCTTTCCTTTCGTAGCCTAGTGGTAGTGGTCACGAATTCACGGCCGCCTGGTTTCCGTCGAGTCGTGTGGTCGGGTGCACATTAAATCCGTCCAGCACCTCCCATTGGCGTAGTGTCGATGTTTAGAGAGGAAAGTGCCAGCTTAGGGGGGGTCATTTGACAGGTTCAAAATTACAAGAGGATTGTAATTGCGTTTGCATATTAACATCGCACTGTGAAGTAACACGAGGGATATTAGCGACGGAGCTCATAATTTTGAACCATGGTCAAGTGACGAGAACGACATCTAAGCTGGAATCTCCCTCTCCAAACTTCCACATCACACCCACGGAAGAACAATGGACCTTGACAGATTTAATATGCATCAGCCCCGCTACAAGGTGGGTATTTAGTGGCATCAGGGTATGAACCCATAACTCGACAAAAACAGTCGGCAGCAAGTCCACGACCATGACCACTAGGATACCGCAACCTCAAAAATTACTGGGCCTTTTAACAATAGCTCCAGCATGGCTTCTAAGTGCGACGTTAAATAACAATCAATCAAAAGTCTTTCCGTTTTTAAATAGTTCATTGAGTTTCAATAAAAAAATGTTGCTGAATTTTACATACCCGTATTCTACAATAAAATAATTTTATTTTCAATGTTTTACTTCGAGATTGCGAGTGGTTTTTATTTTGAATTTAGTATGCATGCTACAAACCTATTTTTTTTTAACGCTCTGCATGGCATTTTTCTTGTCTTTATTTTTTTAAATAGTCAATGGCGTGCTAGTGAAAGAAAGTAATTAAACTGTTACTTACATAAACTTGACTCCCATTCCCGTAAATGGGTTTTTAAGGATAAAAGCGTAAAAGGGTTTTTCATTAAGAAAAATAGAAGAAGTTAAAACAAATAATCCAAACACCTCAGTTAACCTAAATAAGTACAGCGTTTTACTTAATTCCTCCTCGCAGAACTCACTAAAAGAGAAGTCAGTACCTTCTGCTGAACTGACTTCCCTAATGTGTGTTCTAGAGATTAACGGCAGGAACTCTTATAATCCTAAGATCAGACTGAAAATGAAACAATACACCATCTGTGAGAAGCAATATGTTCCCTAAACAAGGGTGCATTTATATCGCATTTCGGTAAAAGGGTGAATGAGTGAAACTAATGGCTTGCCACCGCAAACGAACAGAATCGAATGGGAGCAGTTCTTGTTTCATGATTAATAAGAAAAAGAAGCATTAACGAGGGTTAAATACTTTCTGAAGAAGGAACGCATGAAGAATATGGCCCGAAATGGGTGAAAAGATTGGATGAGTTAAAGAATGTAATACTTTCTGACATTCTAGACATGGGGAAAACTTAGATAATTTAATTATATCCTAATTAAAATGTATCGCCCAAAACAATTGTTGTACATTAGAAACAAACACGTAAATAATCTTTAACATTCATCATCGAATTATATATATTACAATTATATGTTATACTTCATTTTCAATTGAAAATTATTCATACGTGGGGTTTCAAAACTCGTCAGAAAACATTTAAGGGGTGATAGAAAACATGTGAACAAGCAATTTTCATCATACAATGCATAGGCGGAGAGCAAGCTATGAACCCCTAGACAGTGCTGTAATGGAAAGCATAAAGCGAGAGTTTTTTTACACATTAACATTTCTAGCGCAGATTTCAGGAGGCATGGTGAAGTATAGTAATCAGTAAAAAGCCATACTTCCAGAAATCCCCGGTAGAAATGACGATGCATAAGAAAGCTCGCGTTTCAAGCTTCCCATTACAGCGCCGTTTGGCTGTTCACCATTTGCTCTCCACTTATGCATTGTGTGGTGAAAACTACTTGATGAAATATTTTCTATCACTCCTTAAATGTTTTCCCATGAGTTTCGAAACACCCTGTATTACCAGAAATTTCAAAATAAAAGGTGGCCGTGGTAGCCTAATGATAATGGTTGCGGATTCGTGGCCAGTGGTTTTCGTCCAGTCATGGGTTCGAGCTTTGATGCCACTAAACATCCACCATATAACCGGGCCAATGGACGTTAAATGGGTCGAGGCTCAAAGTCCTCCCATTAGCGTGGTGTGGAAGTTAGGAGAGGGAGGTGCCAGCTTCAGTGTTGTCCTCATTACTTGACCGAAGCTCAAAATTACGAGATCCGTAGCAAAATAACTCTCGCATTACTTCTAGTGCAAAATTAATAAAATTAAAAATCAATCAAAATGAAAGTCGGCATATTTAGTATAAAAAGAGTAATACTTCAAAAACTTCGTATAGAATCAAATTGTCTCTGGTGAGGCGAAGTAATCTTAAGATTAAGCCTTTAAATATCCTTGAAGTATATAATGCAGCTTAAAAAGAAAATTTGATTAGATTAAGTTCATCAATTGGATTAGATTTTCAACTAGCGCTATTCTTACGCACGCGTAAACTATTGGCGATGAGCCTCGTAATTTTGATTTTTTTGAACCACAGTCAAATTACCAGATAATCATTTATACTGTGTAGTACCTCACGCTGCAAATCTCCATAATATAACACCAATTAGTTTTTTTGGCTTAATTACATTTAATATGTACCTGTTCCCCTAACTATACTCAACGAATCTTTAGTGGAAATAAAGACTCGAGCCCCTAACTTGATTTAAATATCGCTGTTCGCTCGACACAACTATCAAATTGCTATTGTCGAAATGATTGCACTGAAAACTTTGTATAATATACTATGTATGTTAATTATTCCTCCATTTGTTCTGGAAGGTAATAAACAGTATTTTTGTTTATTTTTATTTCATTATTTTTGTTTCAGTAAGTAGAATGTTTAAACATTATTTAACTTCATTGCTTCAACATAACTTGTAATACGAGACTTAATTGAAAAATAATACATTGATAACCATGACTTTTTGTTACCCTGCTTTCAAAATTTTTTGTCTTACTTGAAATTAAAATGTGTATCCAATGTAATATATTTGTTTTCCTTGTTCCGAAGGATCGTTAGCTGCTAAGAACTGAAGAAGGAGGCGCCCACATGAAAATGAGGTTGAAGCTTCATTGCACCTGACCTTGCCCATAGCAACCTTCAACTCTTTCCAAAGATGAAAAGCACATTAAGGGACATCACTTTCTTTCAGAAGACGAGGTGAAAGCCTCCATTAAGGTCTAATGTCGACAATAAATACCGGAAATCTCCAATGGGTTTTCCTTACTAGTTACACAAATGCAAGGAAAGGGGATGAGTACTACGTCTAGAAGTGAATATTCTATTACATAGAAAATTTATTTACCTTTCGGGTACAACAAGAATTTACAAAATTCGGTTAGCAAATTCAACAAATAGGGTCTTGAAAGTATAACTTTTCAATCAAGCCTCATATATTCTGCGTTGTAGATCAATGCAATAAACAACCCAAAATTCCTTACAGTCGAATCTATAACACGCAAAACACTACGCAAAATTCCACATAAAAGTACGTCCAATCGTTTGTATCTTCAAGTGAATATATAAAGTGATGGATATATATAAAAGTTAATGAAGGTATTTATGCCAGAGAAAAGTGAGTTGGCTTGAATTAACAATTTTTCATTTCAATTTATTTATTATTTTGAGATAAGTCATAGAGCGTCAGAAGTTGCGTGAATTTGTATTTTTGCTTAACCTCCTCAGACCCAAGGTTAGCTTTGAACAATAAATTTTAGAATAATTTGTATCAATCGATTCTAAATACATGAAAATGTACTGAAAAAATGTTAAAAAATTCTTTTAATTTTCATTTTTGAGAAATTAAGTGTCTCCTGGATGATACATTGGGACAAAGTAACATCATAATGTTAATTTAAAATATTTCTTTAACCTTAATTTAATGAGTAATTCATAATAATTAGCATAATGAGCATAATGTAAAATTTGAACCACAAAATATTCCTGTCCAAACTGTTTGCAGAAGAATCCTAATTTCCAAAACATATCCATTCGTTTTTTTTCTCTCTCTCTCTCTTTATCTTATACTATTAAATAATTTTTCAATGTTAAGTTGATTCTTATTGAAAACTCGTAATTTCCAAGAAATATTGTCTGCGAGTTCGAGAGTTATACATTTTTCTGCCCAATACGTTCAAATTCTGGGATATTTTAAATTAGACATAATTACAGTAATTACTAATTATGTTTCATTTCATTTTCTGACAGATACAGATTCTTTCCTGTATGCTTTAAATATCTACATTTGGTGAATTCAGTTAGCAATTAAGGAATATCATTCCGAGCTGAAATAAATTCCATAATTATAGTTTCAAATCTTGTAATTTTGATAACCATTGACTCAATGTCTCCTACAGGCGACACTGCGTTCTAAATCAAAAGTGGGAAGATTTGAGTAAGAAATTAATAATGTTATATATAAACAGCAAGTTTAAGGGATTCAACTGTGTGTTTAATAATATTTTATTACATAAATTATAAGAAATATGAACACTTAGGGATACGCAAGCGCATAATTTTCTTCCTCTCGGAAAACACCTTTTTCATTTTACCGTAAATAAGATACGAATGCAAAATGTTCACTAAAAATCATTTTTTTTTCAGAACTACCTTCTATTAACAAAAAAATTAACTAATTCTAGGTACCATTGAAGCCTTTTATTTAACTTGGCGGCATTTCTTGAAAGTGTTGTTTAATGTCTCCTACAGACGACGCTTGGACTGAGGAGGTTAAAAGTGATGAAAAAAATACTAGAAAATTTGTTAAAACTATTGTACTACTATCACAACAATACGGGTGAACAAACTGGTGTCAGATATTCAAAATAATATCACGCGACGCGTGTTCAGTCTTAATCTCAAGTAATATACAGAATGATTGCTAAAGTTAACCCGACATCAGTGGAAGTTCTGTAATTTTCCATTCAGTTTTTGAGTTTTAATAATATACCCCAAATAACGCACATTGTTCCACTCCTTTTGAAAATACGACGTGTAACTAATGTGAATAACCTTACCATAGAACATTTCAAATGTGCAAACGAGCAGTATGTTTATACAAGTCATCTTTCCAACAGCTTCGGTTACAAGTATAGAAAATTCTATGAAATTATAGCTCCTGCTAGTCAATAATGGGCTGTTGATGGCTTCATAATAGTGAGGACTTATCTATCATTCCATTGGATCCTTAGTATATCTACAAATGTCATATGCATATTATTTCTCTCTCTCTCTCTCTCTCTCTCTCTCTCTCTCTCTCTCTGTGTGTGTGTGTGTGTGTGTGTGTGTGTGTGTGTGTGTTGATTCATAACTATTTATATTTTGTGAGTATGCGTTTTTTATACAAATAGTTGTAACAAACTACATCACACATTTATAGACGCCAGATTTTCAAGTAAAAATAATCTCCCAAGTATAAAAATTTTATTTCCATTCATAATAAATTTTCAAAAATTTAGCATATAAAACATGTCACTCCATCATTCAAAAATTCTGAAACAAGAAATATATTAATAACAAAAACTTGTTAAAATATCTTCAATGGAAAACATAATGTTTGATTTCGACAAATTATTTCTAACTGCATAAGAATCCCATATTCGTAATATTTCTGCATTCCTAGATAATCATTAAACTATTTTGATTCAAGCTATCTTCTTCTAATATCGGAGGATAGGTTGAGCGGGACCCAAACCCTCTGATTCCGAACGCTTTTTCTGATAGATAAATATTCCAGTTTCTATATTTTTTTGTTTTTACAATCGTATAAATAGTAAAAAATGACTTAATTATCAAATCATTTTTGCTTCAATTAAGCCAATTTTCCTGGTAAAAAAAATTATATTTATTCTCGGACACTATAATGTTAAAATTATTTTAACTAAACATACCACAGAAAAAAATTAAGTATTTATTAAATATTTTTAAGAAGTCATTATGATAAGCAGGTATTTATGTGAATGCTCTAAATATAGAAACTTTTTTAATAAAGAAAACGTTGCAAGTTAGAACTATATTCTTCATCACAATAGGCCTATACAAAGCTAAAAAGTACAGTGGACAAAAAATAGGATACCTTTAAAGGCGATCAAAATTTTTGTTACTTATGGATAAAAGTAGAATCTCAATTAATGTCTCAAAGGAAACAAAATTAGTGTATTAATAGATTAATTAGTTATAATTAGTTAACTTAAGAGGACGCAGAGTACTCTGAGTAAAAGTGTTTTCAAGTAGTATTCACCATATTTGCAAAGAAATAAAATATCCATATGAATAAAAATAACTTCATTTTCAAACCAAAAATTATTTAAAATTTTAATTTTTTTCAAAATTCTTACTAATTTTACAAA
This sequence comes from Nephila pilipes, assembly GCA_019974015.1. NCBI lineage: Eukaryota > Metazoa > Arthropoda > Arachnida > Araneae > Nephilidae > Nephila > Nephila pilipes. The sequence continues at coordinate 1,327,019 of BMAW01056371.1, forward strand.
TTTTGATATTTTAAGCATTTTTTTTTTTTCAATTTCTTAAAAGTGTTTCTCACAATTATATGCACGGACTTGGATGTACTAGTATATTCAGTTTAATAAATTTTTTCCTATCAAACACAACGAAAAATAGTAAAAAACAGCTTTGTCTAATTTTATGGATTAAAAAAACTATTATTCATCTAATCCTTATTTCATATTATTAATAATTCATAAAATTCAAATTGATTACAAAAAGATCTTTAGCATTTTAAGTACATGACCATTATGAAAAATAAAAATCTGAGAACAACGAAGTTAAAATTTTGAAAATCAGTGAAATGACTTAGAAAACCATTAAAGAAATTTTAAATAACTCGCTAAATCTCGCTAACGATCTCTGAAATTTATACATGTTGAAAAAGTTCATGCAATTAAAACGAGGCAATAAATTTTTTTTTCAAAATTTTGGTAATTTTGATAGCTAAATATTTATTAAATATTTTTAAGAAATCAATAAGCAGATAAATATATGATATGTGTTCCTGTAATAAACTTCATTCTTGCTTGCATAATTAGGGGAATCGTCCCAAATTTCAATCCAATGTGGTCAGAGCTTCCGAGTTTTTCGGAATAACTATGAATAGGGCATGTTCTGGCAGTTCTCATTTTAACATTGCACAATAGTATATTAACAGTTAAAATTTAGAAACAAGTATACGGTCCTTAAAATTCTGTCATTTTTATTTCTGTCTAAATATCTCCTGAGCTGCTAGAGGAAATTGTAAAAATTTTTGATTCAAAGATGAAAGGAATTCAATTGTGTAAGACCTTAGTTCTGTTTAATTTCACCATCTTTTTGTAACTGGACGTAATAATTCATATTTTTCATAAATAACATAAATTTTAACGATTCGCTTAAATTTTTAGAATTGAAAAAATTTTATGTTTCGTTTGGTATTAAAAGCCACGAAGTGTCGAGTCGAAAATTCCTCAAATGCTTCAGACACTTATTTAACATTAAAAAATCTGCTTTTTCAGCTCCTGTAACTCAGAAACTTTTTCGTAGAATATGTTATACGAAACTTGAAATTTAAGTTAAATTTAAGATGCGATATCAGATACGCTAAAAATTGGATTTCAAAACGAAAAAGTGTTTATTTTAACGTTAAAGTTAGTTAACCAAACTAATTAATGCATTGACACTATAATTTAGTTCCCTTTGAACCACTGACATTGTTATCAATTGGGTTCTGCTGCGCAGAGAATTGTGGAAGTTACTGAAGGTTTCTCATTTATTTTACATCTGCACAGTGATTTTATTATGGTCTCTGATTAAAATATAATTGAAGAGAAAGGAAATAGTGGAGGAACACGCACATTCAAGTTTCTAATATTTATCAAATAAGGAATGAAAAGAGTACATAATTTATTCTAGGATGTCAAAAAAAGTAATTGGGAGATTAAGTTTATTTCTTTTTATCTAATGAAATATAGAAGTTAGAGAAAGATATTTTAATGCGTAGCACTATGAGAAAAAAAGGTGCCTCAATAAAAACTAAGTACTTTCTATATAAAAGAAATTCACAAAAGTATTAACGACAGTACCTAATATAAAAAAGATCGAGAATACATCAACAGAATGGTTAATAGTTCATCTGTGTTTAGATGAAATAGGTAAAAAATTATTAAAAATGTATTAAAATAACAAAAATTCGAAAAGGTCCGGTACCTGCAGAATTACCTCGAGATTATTATACATTGAAAATCAATGTACATGCAATTTTTATTATATAATCTTCTATTGTAGTACATTGTACAGATTTTTTTCCATCAGAGACATTTTTCTTGGAAAAACACCTACAAATAGGAAAGGTATTTGTTGGTCGATCTCCATTGCAAATGTAATTACACTAAAAATAACTTTCAAAGCTATTTATAGAATTTTATCATAATTCAAAAACATCATTTTTTACGCTTGCACTAAATTCTTTCGTATCCCTAAACAAACAAACAGAAACAGTTCTATTTCAACTCAGACACACATAAACATTTTAAAGAAATTTTTATCTATTTGAAAATTTAAATAAAAAACAAAATGTATAAATATAGCAGATAATAAAACCTAGAAATAAAGTCAATAAATGAAAATTTATTAATTTAGCTATAATTCATTATATCAACAATATTCTATTTACTGAAAACATTTTATAAAAAAAGGCAAAATACTCTGAAGGCATTTATAAAACACTAAAGATATTTTTGTTGATTTCTTATAAGCAAAATTAAAACACATCTAATTTTTATTGATAATATTTTTGCTTAAGAAACATCGTTTATTAATTTTGGTAATAGGTTTTTAGATATTATTAAGATAGTTCGCAATTTCTGTATTTAAATCATAATATAGTGAAATTTTCAATTGTGTTTTATTTCTTCAAAATATTTATTGATATAGCATATTGAATTACCTATAGTATAATTACTAATGTTATTTATTCACAATTATTTTTCCTTTAAAAGCTCAATTATTTCTTACAATAGCTATTATATAAGGAAGAAAATAATTCATTCCTTGAAAAAGCAACATGCAATTACAACGTCCGAAAATAAGTTTATTTGATATAACAAAACCAATATAAAATTTAAATATCAGATGAAACAATTTTTTTACTGAAATTAAATTAAAAACATAACTAATCGGATAAGTTCTCCAAAACTTTCCATTGATGAGTCTATATATTATTTTAGCCCAATTTGCAAAAACATCTAACATTATTTTTATGCAAAAAAATTATGAGAATTGTTTCTTTCATGCAGTAACTTTACTTCACTTGTTGTAAACATTGTTCTATGGCTTCAGTTGAAGTACATCTAAGCGATAATTATTTTCTACAAAATTTAGTATTTATATGAATGATCACACGACTTCATTTCAATTTAATCTGAATACTCGTATATCAGTTTCTGATTGATATTCACTATCAAAGAAAATCTAAATTTTTTTCCACTAATTTTTAATCTTAATCTTTTAGTCGTTTTGTTTTTCTTTGATATCAGACATTCTAAGCATTTACCCCCGAGATCACCAATATTTAAGGCAAGAGAGAGATTAAAAATTTCCATTTCCTTGTCTACTCTTTCCAACTGATGTTCTCTCTATCTCCCTAAAATCACACTCGACATTTCGCCAGCGACAGATCCAAACGCTATGTATTCCTCCGAAGCGAGCTATCAAGTAGAAGGACAATCTGGACATACACCACTTGTGAAGAGTCCCCTTAGTTCCAAGTCTTCAGTCGTAATATCACTGCTGCTGACGGTTCATCCAAATGTCCTCCTGCTAAGCATTTTGGAAATATGCCTAATTGAAGTGCTACAATTTTCGGTATTAAGTACCTCCCCTTGCCTGAATTATACGCTCAATTCGGACGTATAACTGTCACTGGGATAAATTAGCAAACTCACTGGTGATGCCAAATGCACGTGCTGTCCATCAGAGGGTAAATTAGTTTCAGAGGATATCGTTAAAATATCATCAGAGTCAATTGCAACTGACCTGTCTTTTAATGGCAAACAAAGCGTTGAATTTTGTATTCATTCCGAGTTAATTGTAGACATTGGAAGGAATTCATATCGGGGATCGGTTTCTCGAAGATATTTAGATTAAACTATGGTTTTAATTAAATGGAATATTTAGCCTTGATGCCCCCATTATTTACGATATGGCTTGAAATCGCGATAGTTTAGAGACTTTAAATACATGCCGCTTTAGATTATCTCAATCTGGAACGCAGATTGCGTCTCCGATTTTGAGGAAGAACTAATGCGTCTGAGGCTAATAAATTTCGCTCCGCGATACATCGTTCTAAAATGAGATTTTCATCTCGCATTAGATCTGTGTCCCATTATCTCAATTTTGACTAGTTCAGGAATGAGCCATTTCGAGAGATGGCTCTCATTTTTACTATTAAATGTTCCCCTTAGTACTTTCGCAGGGAATATTAGCTTGATTTTTCTAATTGCTTACTTCTGACTTTGCGTGTTAAAGAAGTAAATAGAAGTAAGAATTTTTGTAAATTATTTTTCTAAATGCAACCTAGTAAAATCCAGTATTATTTTAGATAAGTAAGATTTTCTTTACATGAATGAAGCTCAAGCAAAGACATTATGACAATAGGCAATTAGAATCATCTAAGTTGAAAACTAGTGCTACCTCAAAGATTTTAAAAAGTTGACTATAATTGTGGAATTAAATGTACACACATGTCCCTTTAATTAAAAGTGTTCTCCGCATTAACTGATGTTAAAACCACAAATCTAGTCACAAAATTGCATATCAAACATAAGTATAAAGCACACATTTTAATTTTGTTTACCGTATTTTCTATCAATAGTTTCTTACAGTCCATTACTTCTTTATAAAAATAAACTTTCGAAGATAAAAGAGTATACACGGTGTGAATATTAAATAACGATATGATGCTATAAAACATTTTGTTCTGATTTCATACATATTTACTTATTTTCACCTTCAATATACACTCCTTCTCTATCCCTACAACGCTCCATGGGAACCTTCTTTAGTTCGAAAGAGTGCTGGTAGTCTTCTTCTGTCAGCTCCTTCAGGACGCGTGCCACTTTTTCTTTCACAACTTCAATGGCTCAAATAGTGTTCCTTTTAATGCAGATTTCACCTTAGAAAACAGATAGAAGAGGCTTAGCTCAAGATCCGGCGAATAAGGCGGATGATCTAACATTGAGATGCTTTACTCGACTAGGAACTTCTTGACAAACAATGTGGAATGACTTGTCCTTCCACAATTTGGCTCCTATTTTCTTATTCTTTAACGGAGTGCAGCACGAACGTGAAGGTAGTAATGTTGATTAGTTGTTTGATCTTCCGGAGCCCAATGAATATCGAAAAAAACAATCCTCACTACTTTGAATTTCGATTTCCTGGTTCGACTTTTTTTGGCTCTCTGTGAAAATGGACTCTTCCAGTGAGTGGATTGGCTCTTCGTTTCAAGATCATAAGAAAAATTCCTCGATTTATCACACGTTATTATCCTTTCCTATAAGTTTGGGTCATTTGCAATGGCATTCAAGGTATCAGTACAAACGTTTTTGCGAAGATGTTCAAATGTGAGAATTTTAAGCACCACTTCGGCACACACTTTTGCATGTTAAAATTGTCTTGTAAAATTTGCCATACGGGTTTTTTGTCAATTTCTGAGGTCTCAGCAATCATACGAATGCTTAACCGATTATCAGATCAGACCAGATTACCGATTTTTTCGATATTGTCACCCGTTTTTGATGAAGGAGGATGACTAAGTCGGGAATCCTATGCAACGTCTTCTCAACTATCTTGGAAATGTTTAAACGATTTTAAAACAAGTGAACTAGATAAACATTCATTGCCATACATTTTTTTTAAATAAATTATAAGTTTCAGTAGCAGTTTTTTAAATTTCATGTAAAATTTCACAACAATTCGTTGATGTGTTGTTACACTTATCATTTTTCCAGCGAAACGAAAATAAAAATTGTAATGCGAATGAAGGTTTGGAGTATATGGATTTGCTTACAGCAAAAAGAGCACTGCATCCGAAAGAGAAAACTTCACGCTAAACAGCTGTCGGTAGCTGGCATTGGGCGTATGAGTACATCTTCTGTAGCTGCACCAGTCTCATTATTTAATAACCACACCTCATATATATATATACACACATATACATATTACGTGTACCAACATTTTAAAAAGTTCATTTTATGAAGTAAGGGAATTTCAAATACTTTTTGTTGCTTAAAAAAAACTGCAAGAAAAATTATTCAGGTACTCGTTTTAACAGAATATTTTTATTCTTTAAATAATAGCTGTCACACACACATAGAGTTTTAATTATTTCAACAGTAATTCATTTAAAATCTGTTAATTTTGACATAGTTTTTCTTTTATTAAAAGCAAAATATTTGTACTTTTTTAAAAAAAAATCTAAGCATGGTAGTTCACAAGATTTGTTGTTATTGTTGTAAAACGACATTATTTTTTATTGAACAAAGGCTTTTGCTTTGCTTTTAGTCATATAAATTCACTTTACCTTAGTTACTTTATTTTTAGTCATATAAATTCAGCCTCGAATTTATAAAGTATTCATTTGTTATAATTAATACTTTAAAAATTTTATGCATTTAAATTTCATTTCGAAAATGAAGATATATAAAGTTCAAAAAGCTTTTTTATTACAGATATTTTTAGTTTTATTGCTCTCAATGAAATTTTTTGGTCAATTTTATTTTAAAAAATATATATGGTTTAGTGAGATAATTGTGTTTTTCTGCACATTGGTATGCTTCAGAGCTCTTAACATTCACTGTAATGACATATTTTTGTAAGACACTTAAAATCGGTAATCAAATGCCTCTCTTGACACGCAACAGTTGAAAAAATCCTTTTTAAATTCAAAGGACGATTAAAATAAAAAGCCTTGCATTTCTTAGAATTGAAATTTCTTTACATGTGTATCAACTAGATATTCATATTTTTTACACATACTATTCTCCTTGTATCATGCAATACCAAACGCTAAGTAATTCTAAAATAGCAACAATTTCTATTCAATCTAGAACAGTGCAATTAAATCATCAAACTAGTAAAGCGAAACTATTTATAGATTTTGGAAAGTCTTTTATACTTATAAAGACTAATCTATGCAAAAATAATTTGTTGAATTAACTAGCAGAAGATTTAATATTCTAAAAGATTCTCGCATGCGAGAAATGTTGAGCAGACTACCTGCCAATCTGAGTTATCGCAGTCCATTCTAGTTATCTTAATAAACAGCCGTCGTTCCATACACTTACATGTAATTAAAGTCTAAAGAATCCGAATGCGGTAGCAGACGGAAAAACTGCCGCCGAAAGAATTGTGAATTGACGCGGGTAATCAGAGACAGTCAAAGAAGGAATAAAAAATAATAATCCTCAATTGCATTCCAACTTCTTTCGTCTCGCTAAACACTTCTGCACACCCTCTTTCTGTTACCCGTCATCACTACTTTGTTGTTATTACATATTTTCTTCACGTTTTTTTAGCATTGTTATTGCTGCTATTACATCGTGTCCATCACTTTCGTTCATTTTTCCCCTCCTCCGGTTAGATCCGGTGATGCGTTATCTGACGGTTCAGTGGACACCGGTTTCAGCCTTGATGAACAGAGACAAGCGGTGCCAACAGCAGAGGCCAGCCTTAAAAGATCGATTGCACTACAAGGCCCACAATATCCCCGATTGCTTTGTTTCTGACATGGGAAATATGTTCCCTACAAATAGATTTTCTCTAAGGCATCAAACATGGCAAAGGATCGCAGACGAAATCTTTCCGATCAACCCATGCAACGATTGAAAAGAGAAAGAAAAAAAAAACGTTAACGACCGTGTAGTGATTCACTTATCATTTTATTTACAACGTTTATGTGAATGATGATGATGGAGTATATAAAGGATCTATCAATCAATATTGTACAAGGGCGGATAAGAATGTATGCACTTTTTTTTTACTAGAAATCAAAGGAGTTAAATGTGTACCAGCTCTTCTCATGTGGTAGACTACATCGTTCGACTTTTACTTCAAAGTGGATCTTGTGAGCCTCCCTAATATCAGCTCACTGCTCTCTCTGAAACTCTACTGCTGAGTTCTAAGAGAAAGAAATTAGTTTTCTAAGTATTTATTTGTCTACGCAAACAGATTCTACAATAATATGTGATTGATTTTTATTAAAGTCACAGTTAGAAGCAACGCGAGGACTATTAACGACAGGCTTCGTCATTTTGAGCCTCGGTCAAGTGACCGCCCCTGAGCAAGCACCTCTCTTTCCAATCTTTCATACCCTGCCATCAGGAGGACTTACGGCGTCGACAGATTCAATGTGTATCAGCCCTACAACTCGAATAGTCATTAGTGACGTAAGAACTCGAACCCCCTTCACGACGAATGAGTTCATGACCTTGACCACTCAGTTATATTAAAAGATGAACAAAAGGCTTCCGGATATTTACGTTACAATATCGGAAACACAAATAATTATAATAATATACTATTTGTTGTTAAATTAATAGTATAATCTGACTTGAATATACAAGAAAATGAAGTGATTCAATTTTCCTTTAAACTATTTGAGGGGAAATTTTTTTTTTATTTAAATGATTCGTTGTAAAAACTTTTGAAATTTACTGTTACGGGGGTTCAATTAAAGTTTAAGTATTTTAAAACAGTTTTCAAAAAAGCAACAGTATTCAAAACTGTGATGTTTTTATATCATAAAAATATTTACTTACGCGGGTAGTTGTCTACTCGTATAATGTCTTTGCTGTTTCATAGAAGTAGTAAAAGAGTATTTAACTCTATTTTACATCAAAATATATCATATGTTTATGCCAAAATTTAATATTTGATGGGTGAAGGATACGCATAAATTAAGCATGATATGAAGTTCGAGTTTTTATCATTCACATGACTTTGTTTATTATATATAGATAGTACTAAATTTTTAATGCTTGAAACGTATTTTGTTTTAACAAAGCTTCTCTGAGTTATGTATAGATTAATTAATCATCTTTGATTTGTGTGAAATGAGAATGAAAGCTTCAAGCTCTTTTTGAATGAAAGCTTCAAGCTCTTTTTGAAATAAAGAATCACTTTGTACTTATATACTCCTCTAGTACTATATATAATTACAAAAATCAGTGAAAAAAGTCAGGTCTGAACCAATGCCATACGCGAATTATCAATCAGAATTTAATATAAAATGGTGCATAAAATTAAAGGAAGATACTCAAACGAATAACTGAGTGAAAAGTCTTAAGAAATTATTAATTAACTGAGAAAAAAAATGTCTCTTTTCTCAGTAATGGGGGAGGGGTTAAATTATGCTTCCTCTGGGCAAGAAGAGTGAAAATATTTCAAAATTCATTTTATTAAAATATTAGAATTAGACCAAATCACAACTTTTTTTTTTCAAAACACTATGTTCTTTTTTTAAGTTTATTATCTTTGTGCATGTTGATAGCATAATCAAGTCATCAAAACTATACTTTTGATTACTGTTTGAAAACAGAATCAAAAGTAGTAGTTATATACCTAATACAAAACAGAATTAGGTATGAGAACGGTACGTATAATTGTTACTTTGACAAACGACTTTTTAGATTTCAAATCTTAGACTTGATAGAATTATAAATTTTACGAGCAAAGTGTTGTATTCATATTTTATTAATTTAAGCTTCCATCAAGTAATGAATTCCAACCCTGCTGTCACTAAAGACCTGACTTGTAGAGGGTCTGATGCTCGTTAAGTCTGTCGAGGTCCTAAGTCCTCTCACTGGCGTGCTGTGCGAGTTAGGGGAGGAAGGTGCAAACTCAGATGTTGTCCTCGTCGCTTGACCGAGGTTCGAAACTACGAGAACTGTCATTCATAAAATCTCCTTGGGCATTCTGCGAATAGCCCTCGATTCTGCTTCTAAATGCGACGTTAATAAATTATCAATCAATCATGTTGCGTAATTTCCTTAATCATGGTAGTCATCTTGAAAGCTTATTTGATCAAAGAACACGGGGTAAATATGTGGTTTTACATTCACACTAGTATATAAAATCTAAATTAAGTAAAAAATTATAAACTGTATATAGCATACTTTCAAATAAAATCGCATTCTGAAACTAGTGATTGAGAAATGGATGAATAAATTGAAACCTTACTTACCTTTTTTAATTATTTCTGGTGATATCTTTCTCTTGGTTTGATAATTGCTTGTCATGTGGTAGTATTATGCGAGTTATTAGCACAGTAAAATCAAAGTAATTCGTCAATAAGGGGAAAATTGGGATATTTAAACTAATGCACTAAAATCACCAAAAATATCTGTAACATTAATCTTTATTTTAACATTCCTATTTCGAAAAATTCAAATCCAACAACAACTCGCTCCAATTATTCAAGAACTTGTTTTATATTTGAAAAACATGTTTACCCGAAAACAGTCATGAATATTTTAAAACTACGATATGAATTTCTATAGATATTTATAACTCGTAAATATCATGCAAGTTTATTAAACGAAAGATGAACGTACTTGTACTTTACAAATCGAGGATTTATGGAACAGTTGTTTAACAAAATTTAGATGAAACGTACATTGTTGCTCATTATCATGGAACCTTACAGAATCTCAAAATTTCAAAACCCTCTTATGTAATAAGGTAAACAATGATTATTTACAAATTAATATGAAATCAACGTACTCTATGACCATGTTAAATTAATGATGCACAACGGATTGGTAGTTCATAAGTATTTTAAAGCTTTTTATGAAAAACTATGATAATTTTTTTCTCTTTAAAAAATATCTGTATCCACTTGCTAGATTTAATTCTTTATCTTCAAGCTGAATTATGCAAAAGAATTTTAATTTAGGTGTTTATACAGACAATTATTTCCCAAGCTTAACCTTCTTATAAAAGATAAATATTTAAATATTACTTATTGTGAAAAACAACTAAGAGATAAGAGTGAGTATTAGTATTAATCGAATAACCTAAGCTCTTGAGCTTACCATTCTTAAGATTAATTATACGAAGTTCGTTTTTCTAAGCTGACCAAAATTAGTTTTGTTTTAAAAAAACGTAGTCAATTAAATTATGTTCCGTCGGAATAGAAGCGAAAAAATTCAGGCGAGACTTATCCTTTTTTGTGGTGTTTATTGTTGATGGTTGCTTTATGTAAACACAAATGACTAGTTTTGCATGGCCTTTCGCTTCACTTAGTTCTTTTGTTGAGATTAAGTGACGGTTTGTTGGTATCTTTTACCATGGCTATTACAAACAATAATGCTAAATTTCTTAATAAAAATTTGAAAAATTGTATCACTAAACAATGCTCAAAAATTTAAACATATTTACACTGACCAATTTTTAAATATTATTTAATATATTTTATTTAGGTCATAAGTAATTCAATGAAAAATACGTCTCATTTTTCCAGAAATAGAAAATATTCAGCACACTAATTTGAAAAAAAAATTAACAATGAATATGAGTCATCGTTCCTTCTCAATTATTTTACATTTAATGCGTACTAGTTGTTTTGAGTTTCGATGAAAATAAAAATGTTCCATTAATACCACGTTTAAATTTTATTTTAAGAACTGAGAAAGAGAAGATGTATTTACAGTATCTAAGTAAAAGGCTCCTAATTTTGGTGTTTATTCTAGTATTGCATATGAATCGCAGAAATGTATAACTTGACTGATTAGTTAAATATAAACCTTATTTGAATAAGAATAATAATTATTAAAAAGAGACAAATTAGTTAACCCAGAGGAATATTTGACCTTAAGACATCTGAAAATTTTTAAAACAAATATGTTTTTTCTTACATTTCGTAATTGAAAGACTGTCGAGAAAAGTGAATTTCAGTGAATCTGTTTCTGATAAAAAAAATTAGAAGATAATAGGCCACTAAAAATGTTCTTATACATTTTCTTAAATTTTAAAATATTTTAGGGAATAGGGGTTTTGAGTATTCTTTAAGTTATATATAGAATTGTAATGAACAAATTAATGTATAGACATTATCTTTACTAACTAAAAATACTCATTTCTTTAACGGAAACATTTCCTTTGTGAAAACAATGAATGTTTCTGGACTAATATTTTGGGTGAGAAAAAATAAAAAAAATTTCGTATGAAGATTATTCGAACATTCTATTACCCGTTTGTGACGGGTGTGTCATATATTCATCGGCCACAAAACCAAATGAATCTCTTTCAAATTTACCGTAATTAATTTTTAATAGACCATTTAAATAAAATTAATTCCTGCTAATTAAGATTTCATTGTTTGGTTTATTTATTACGAATTTATTCAATTTATTATTAACTTATTTACTTTTAATTTATTCAATTTATTTATTATTAAATTTTATTGTTAGTATCTTATTTATTTAATTTTTAATTCCTGCGAACTCTCAATTTTCATATGAAGTTTAAATAAATTTAGTTTACACGATTTTAATCCAAAGTTTAGCTTAGGAGTTTTAGGAGTGTAGGGAGGAGGAGGGAGGATTGTTCGTCCCCACAAGACAGTGCATCCTGTTAGCGAGCCGCCCGTAGATAGCGGTTTGGTGACTGAAGAGCCCGTCTACAAAGGGTTTAAGCGTTCCATGGAGAATTAAAACTGGATTTAATGTTAATTTGTGTTTTTATTACATATCTTTCATATACAATCCGAACATAACCATTCGAAAATTCTGTCGAATTTCATCTTGGGTAGATTTTGGATGAAAACAGTTTTTGCATGCAGGTATTTGAGAAAATAAAACTTTTTAAGATGGTTCCTCCAAATTTGAAGCAAATCTATTTATTTTGGATAGTATTAATGTTAAGCAAACTTTTCCGACTATGACATATTTTCCTCTTTTTTTTAAATATTGTCGGCGATATGAATACTATCTCACCAAATTAAATTTCACAACTTAATGATGTTTGTCGAAAAAGGAAATTCTACTAGGAAGAGCAAAAAACTGTTATCACCTCAATTTTCTCTATTTATGTCTTTCTATTATTTATTTCATTACATGAAAAATACAAGAGGGCTCGTTAACTATAGAATTTATTATAGGTAAGTCTAGCAACAACGATCAATCACTAACGCCTCGGAGTTTAATTATTTACGGAAGATTTATATGATGTTTTACAAATAAAAATGATAAAGTCAAACATTAAGCTTTTCAAAATACTAGTTTTATCAATCTATTACCTATTTATTTTCAAAAATTTTATAAGTAACGAACAATAGTTAAAAATTATAATAAAAACTAGAAAGTGTTAAAAACTAGAAAGCGTTAAAAACAATCTAGAAATCTGTAACGCCGTTCACTCAATTTCTCTGAATAATTATGGACAATTTTGATGATAAGAATTTAAAATATTTATTATATTTTAAAAGAAATTAAAACTTAATTTAATGAATCAAATTGAATCATTTATTATCGTAAGAATATCAGGCTTAAAGGTAAGAAATTCTCAAAAACTCTGAAACCAGAATTCACTCGAAAGTAAAAAGCAAAGAAGCTTTGACAATTAATTTCATACGAATAAAGTCTGAAGATCTGTTTCTTCGAATTTTTTTCTGTATAGAGATTTCCGCTAAAAAAAATTTACACTCGTGACTTTTATAACTAAGCTCGCTAATATTTTCCACGAGAAAAAGGTTACTTTCCCTAATTGCTTTTTTTTCCCACAATTAACAATGTTCACCAAACATTTAACTCTATTTGCTTGAAGACATAGAAAAATGAAAAATGTATTCTAAAGGCCTTGTAGACGAGTGGTCATGGCTGGCATTGTTTTCATTCGGGTAGTAGGTTACAGTCCTACTTAACAACGCGTTACACTCGCATTGCGGGGATGATGTACATTAAATCTGTAAAGGGTTCTTATGTAGGGATGGTGTAGAATCTAGGAGTTTGGGCTGTCAACTCAAGTGTAGTCCTCGTTACTAGACAGTGGTTCAACACTTTGAGATCCCTCGATCAAAGCCTTTATAAGCGTGAAACAATCAATAAATCCTATGTTTAGATACTAACATTCTATAAATATAAACAATATACAAGTATACTCATATAATATTAAACTAGTAATTTACTTGATATACGTACAGAAATATTAATGTCTTTGATTTTATAGAGAGTAAGGGTTAACTTAATACTGCACTTGTTTTTCAATGCAATTTTTTTCGAATTTGGAAAGGGAAAATGATTCTGTCGTTGACACCAGTAAAGCTTGAATTGATTATTTTACTATGGCACAATAGTCCCGTTATGAATACTTCCATACATTTATATGTAATATTTTTCGATTTTATAATACATGGAAATACATTTGTCATATCTGCATTATTTTATAAACATGTTGGAGAACGCTTTTTCGTAAATAAATGGAATAATATCCAGACGCAAATTATCTTCTATTTTTAAAGCTTAAATAATTAACTGGAGCTTCGAAAAAGGAATTCGGCTCTAAACTCATACTTAGACCTAAAAATAGAGACACCTGTCTGCGTTTTGTTCCTTCAAAATAGGAACTCCAAGGTCATTTCATTCTTTTAACTTTTTCCCACCTATAAATGTGGCGCCACTCCTCCAGGTATGAACGTGAGTTAGGCTTCCCACGGCTGATGAGGCTCAAGATTTATGTTTAAGCCCACGGATTCTTCAATACTCACAAATTTCTGAGACTAAAGAAGAAACCATCTCTTAGTATCCCGTTTAAGTGAGGCTTTATTAAAGCCATTAGCAACACTTAGAAATTAATTTGTTATCTAGCAACGTCTGTTTTCAAGACCATTGCCTAATAAAATCTTACATTGTACCATTTTTTATTGATTTTATTAACGTCGCGCAAGAAGCAATACAAGGGCGATTGGCGACGGACCTCGTAAATTTAAACCTCGGTCAAGTAACAAGGACGACACCTAAGTTGTAACCTCCCTTTCCTAACGTCCACACCACGCTCGCCAACGGGAGGAATTTGAACCTCGACAGATTGAACGTGCATCAAGTGGCATCAAGCCTCTCAAGCTCACTACTCGACGAAAAACCGCTGGCAGCGAATCCGTTGCCATGAACACAAAGCTACCTCGGCCACAATAAAATCTTACAATACTATCGGAAGGTGACATATTTTCGGTTTTTTTAATTAACTCTCTTTTTATGTTTTTTATTCAAAATCAAAGTAAAACTTTGCAAAAAAATAATTCATAAAATATTTTAGAAATATATTTAAGGTTTGTAAGAATCTTTTTCATTGGAGGGAAATAAAAGAACATATCATCACTGAAAGATGCAACAATTTGGTTTTTATATGATTCATTAATGAATAATAATAGATATAAGCAATGAAATATCTAATCCTAATATAAAGATGTATACCTAATATAATCAGCAAAAATAGTCTCCATATATTTTTCTTTCTGTCAAAAAGCTTTAACTGTAAAACTAAATGGATTTAAAATTAAAGTATATGCTCCGCACACAATAGTTTACGCTTGAACTTCAATATAACTGAATAAAGAATTTTAAAAATAGTACAAAAAATAAAATTGTATAATATTATTAAAAAAATTAAATATAAATCAAATGAAAATCTTAAAAAACAGATAAAAGTTACACTGTCCCTTTGTAATTTTTCATTATAAATCAGCGTTTTATATATTTCGTATGTTTAGCCTTCTTCATACAAAATTTTTAGAAAACTTGACTTATTATTATGAAAATTAGGTTTATTAAATATTATTTAATTAAATAATAAATTTGAAAATTAGATAGTTTGCCGTATAAAATTTTCACACATTTTTTAAGCCATTAACAAATTTTATTTTGAATTATGTATTATTTGTTTGTAATTATGAAAGCCGTATTGAGTTAATTAAAGAATTTAGTTAAGAAAGAAGTTAATTAAAGACGAAAAAATTATCATTAATTTAATGAAAGTAGTACTTTAACAAGTTTTTTAAAATTTAAAAAAAACATTACAAAATTAAGAACTTATTAATTATTGCATTGTTAAATTGCAAATTTACTTTTTAAATAATGAAATAATTTCTTCTTTAATAAAAAAAAAAAAAACCTAAATTACCTTAATTATTTAATATTCCTTTCACTATCAGTTTTCTCTTTTTTTTTAAACGTAATTTTGTACTTTTATAAGAAAAAGAAAATATTTACATCATTATTATTATAAATTAAATTGAATTGAATAGCAAAGTACTTGTTGCTCAAGGAAGATCCATAATTTTCTTTATATGTAGATGAATTACAAAGACAATATGACTACTTAAAATACATCTAATTACACAGGATTATTCAAAATGATTCATTCGATTTCGAAATTCCATATTTTAAAAAGTAAACGACACAAAATGACAAGTAATACATGAATACAAAGAAATACTGTAGAAGTTTTATATTGTGAAAAATATATTGCTCTCGTGAGTTCTTCATGAAACTATTTCACGAAAGCTTCATTGAGTTACCTCGCCTTTGGATTGGACCAGATGTTACACGGCTGGCTATCTAAGTCAGCTTATATGGTCCTATGCTACTTCTTCCTTTTAGGGGCTTGTAAAAAATAAAGTGCACCCTTACCTACAAATTGATTTGAACTCAAACAACGGATTTCTGCTTCTGTACAATCCATCACCACTAACACCTTACAACGTGTTTAGCAAGAATTTACACGTCGAATTGACATTATATACGTGTAATTAAAGGAAGTTATATTGAACGCATGGAAAGATAACTTCAAAAATTTCCCTTTGCATTTATACATTACTTATCTTTCTGTGTCTTTTATTCATGAAAATATGGAATTTGGGAAATCGATTGAATCGTTTTGAATAACCCTATATATTTAGTGATTTATTTGCTATTACGTTTTATATAATAAGTTGAGAGAATTAAAACAGAATTTAAGAAACCTAAATAATTTAATTTAATAATAATAAAATATTAAAACTCATTTGTACGTCTAAACGTAGCATTAAATACTGATATGTAAGAATATAGTCTTATTACTCATCGAAATAACGAAAATCATTAAACTTTCTAGATGCACGTGAATTTGCTTAACAATTAAAATTTATTCGGTTATTTTTATTACATTGGACCAACGTTTGTAACACAAAATAATTAAATACTCATATATTGCTACTGATTTTATTTTTTACATCACGTATATCGAAACTTTACAAACAAAAAAATTAAAGAAAACCTTAATGCGCATCATTATTTTCAATCAAAATTAATTTAAATGTCATCTTGGTTTTAAAGTCGAAGGGGATTTAAAAGTAAATTTTCACAAAGATCCATCTAATAAATTGCTAAATAATTACATCCACAATAAACCTCAATAAACCAAAGCAACGTCCTAATCTGAGAAATCTTTTCTCTTTCTGTGATATCAACTACAGATAATTGGTTAACTAGAGAAGTAAACGGTGGCCCTTTTTAGTTAAAGAGTAGTAAGAGAGCGGAGATTTAGATCTCTAAAAGTTCTCCAAAAGACGGAGTTCTATTAACGAGAAAGCTGAGGTAGTAAATAGTAGAGAAGAAATTAGATAGAAAAAGAAGAAGGAAGTTAGGTTTATGTATGCAATGAATCTCCATTACTCAGAGCCTGAGTATATCATGCAGTGCAGCAAAATACGTTTCCTTTTGTTAATGAATGGTCTTATTTGACTTTAAATGTTATTTTCAATAATGATTGAGAATCTAGCAATGTAACAGTAGTCATTGAAACATTTTTTTCTTTTAGAAACAAGATGACAAGTTAGTAAAAATTGCTCTAATATAAATAAATAGTTTCAACCCATATCTGTTATTATTCTTTCTTTGTACCTTCGCTGCAAAATATCATTTCATTGTGCAATGATAAAAAAAAAGAATTGATTTGTAGATTCATTTATTTCCCCAGTGTTCTACATTCTAATAGTACGTAATAAAAAATAACAATGGCTACAAGACTGGACATAAAAATTTATAACCCCAAACCAAATAGATTTCCATTTGTATTTCTGATGACTTGAGTGAAATTTAATTTATATCAAATTAAAAAATTGTTTTTATATAGAAACTTTTTAGATTCTACAGATCCATGAAAGTAAATTAATTTGGAATGCCATTTTAATCAAGCCTTTTTGAAATGGAATTAATTTGCTTAATTATTCAATTTATTTTGGAATTTCTTAAGTATTCAAGAGGTTACATTAGAAATTATTTATTGTTATTTGCTATGGATCATCATGAAAACAGCAGAAACCTAAAAAGTTCGCTTACATTTTCACTCTCAATCAGATTTAAAAAAAAGCATTTCTAAAGAAACAATACATCTTTGTTTTTGTATTATTATTCATATTTCTTATCAACAAAAACCATAGAAAATAAAACAAATTTCTTCAAATATTTTTTATCATTTAAACAATTTAATAAACTCCATAATAATTTGGGATCAACCAATATTACCAACTAAGTTTTAAAAATTAAAAATGAATAGCTACAAGCAACTTGCAAAAGAAGAAATAAATGAATAATTTAATAATATTTTAAGCATATTTTTAAATAAATCTATTCAACTTATCATATTTATGAAGAATTTTCTTCAAATATTGAAACTATTATTAGAAGATCAGACACACGCAATTCGTACGAAATCATGTGTAAGTAACTAAATATAACAGAAAATTGATGATTTCAAGGAGTGTGATTTACTGAAATTGTGTGTGAGACCTGCATCCGTGTAATTCAAAAATAATATTCAAGCAAAACGTTTTTCACGACCCTCTATCATGCAGGAACTCACCAGCTTATTTATTCTTTCTTTCGACTCGTGATAGTGAAGAATTAAGTGAAAATTCTGATACTATTCAAATTCAGTCAATCATAATACAACAGCAAACAAGTTTCCTGAAGGTTATATGGCCACTCTTATTGCAAACTGACATTGTGATGGCTGTGATAAATTTGAAAGGAATAAACGCGGCTATAAGTACTATTTAGCTCTTAAAAGTTTAAAATTTTGATTTTCACTTTAAATTGTTACATTCATGTTCAGAATTTTGCTAAACGCATTTTTATGCTAGTAATATGGGCAGTGAACGGAACTGAGCCAGTTTCCTATTTTATTCGATAAATACATTTCAAAAGAATTTTATTTCACTTCAGAAAAAGGAGAAATGGAAAGAGACACAACTTTGTTTTTATAATGAGAATATTATTTTCATATGAAATAAATCAAATGTAAATAGGAAAAGAAGCCGAGTTCATATTCTCTGGACTTCCATTTCTCCCTACTGATCTGTCTGTTTAGTGACACACTAATCAAGCCATAGAGCAAAGGAACAAATATGATGAAAAACAGCAGAAAGAGCATAACATGAACACATATGTAACAAAAATAATTGCATGCAGGTATTACATAACTAGTGAAATTAATATAACATCAGTTATCATGTAACTTTAATTCTATAAGTTTTCGAAGACATTGTGATTCGTGTAGAAACCACAAGTGATTTGTGAAAATTCGTCACTTGTTACTGAGCTCCCTTTCCTTTCTTCTTTCCTCTCTATTTCTTTCATTCGTGTATTAATTCCTACATGCGTACATGCACATAATTACTATGTTAGTTTTAATTCTTTTAATTCATGGCTTCAAGATTATACTGAGTAAAGAGTCCACCGGACTGGCACTCGTTACTGTTTGTATGTTGTTATTGTGGAGCAATAAATATCCGAAATGAATGAGTACATTTCTTCGATTACTTAACTACCCCCTTCAAAGAAAAAAAAAAAAAAAAAAGGAAAACTTAACAGAGGAAAATAATTGGGTAACTACATGCAAACCGAGATACCCTCGTCCTCCGAAACGATGGTTCGACAAATCCCACTAGCGCATCGCTATAGCTTCAACTTAGCTTCTTTTTCAAAGTAGTAGGATAATCTGTGGTTGACTGTGAAATTAACGACAAAACGGCCAGGTGGTTGTGTAACCAGCAATGGGTGTTTTATACTTTTACTTTTCTGAATTTTAAAAGTTCTGAGTTCTTAATTGAGCTCTCAAAGTTAATTTGTTGTCTAAATTTTCGCCATTTGCACTCAAAAAAATATTTACAAATCATAGATAGATTATTTGGCAATATAACCACTAAGATTAACAACCATTTCTAAATGAAAAATTTAGGATAATATTTATACACAATGTATTCTTGATTAATCATACATTTAAGATTAGCTTTTAAAAATATGATTAATCAGGGGTACATTTTGAATAAAATTCCTATTCTGGGATATTCTATCTGTGGTTTTTTTTCTTAGGAAGAACAAATACATAGATAAAAAAAACTCTTCAAAATTTTCAATATTATATAGAAAAATTACGTATATTATTGTTTATTTTTTTATTAAAATAGAATATGGAGAGTAAACCAATTTATTGTTTATATTATCAGATCTTACATCCTATATGGGTTGATTGTTATATGTTTTCATAAATATAGGTTACTAGATATTAAGCAAAATGATTGTAAAATTTTTACTGTAATAATGATTGTAAAATTATCAAGTAGAAAATTAGGGAGTTTTTAAGAGAAATAATAAGGACAAGAGAAAAATAATGAATAAGGAAGATGTTAAGAAAAAAAATTGAGATAAATGTTAATTTTAGAAAGATTATGATATTAAAAGTATTCATTTCTTTTTATTATACGTTAAAAAGGAAATTTATTTAGTTAGATACTATTTATTACATGATAAAAAAATTGAGAGTATGAGTATTCATTTAATTAATTATATATAACTACGTATTTCATATATATATATATACAATATGAAAGATTATTATTTAAAGCTGCAAAAATATAATAATGTACTATTAAGTTAATGAACAAATATTTAATAAGATTAATTCTTATGACTGTCTTAATAAATATAAAAAATTAATCTCTATTAAAAATCTCATTATTAAAAAAGCATTTGAATATAATAAAAAATGAGTCGTATTATTTTTAATCGTAATAATAACTTAAAATTAAAATCAATAGTATATGTATACTCATACATACATCATTCGTCATTGATATACAAAGAGCATATTGAAAAGGAATATCAACATATTATTACAGACAATTTCGATGTAGTTGAAGATAAAAAAAAAAAAAAAAAAAAGATATATATGTTGTAAAAGAGTACTAATTTCACACTTAATATTTCGAAAAATAGTTTAACGTTATGAAACAAATCATTTTAAATATTATGATAATCTTATAACTAAGTTAGTAATAAATTATCTCTTTCATTACAAGCTATTAAAGAATTTTAACGCTGTATTAATAGTGATGTAAAAAAATTAGTTTTTGAAAGTAGATATTAATGATAATGAGGATATTTATTTCAAAGATTTCAAAAAAAGAGCTATTATTAATCTCCAAGACAGATTTGTTGTAGGTCATGAAGACAAAGTACCCAATAATTAGGCTATTACCTGCAAAAAAATTCTACATTAATTTAACTAATAAGCATCTAGAAAATAAGAATTTCTTTAGAGTACTGAACAATAATCGGAAAGAAATTTCTAATAGTATTATAGCATTTAAAAAGGAAACTGGTTTTAATATTTATAATGTTAAATTATCTCATATATTTTAACAACACAATTTCATAAAATTCCTGTTCCATTTAAAACATTTACTAATGAATCGAATATTTATATTAATTTTTTCTTGTAAAACATTACAATTTTTTTTAAAAAGATTACAGATAATTTGAATAGTAATAGCTATTATTAAAAATAGCGCTATTATAATTAGATATATTAAAAATAAAAAGACTTATACTATTTATAGTTATGATTTTAGAGATCTTTTTTAATTTAAATAGACATATAGATGATCTTATTAAGGTTTTGGAAGAGATTTATAAGAAGAAAATAATTTAATATTAATAAGATTATTGCATACTAGTAATTTAATTACTTAGTTAAGTTAGTTTTAAAGTTTTATTAATAAAATATACAAACAGATTAGAGGTATTCTTTAAAGGTATAGCTTTAAGATGCTTAGGTATACCGATGATGTTATGTTTTTTAAAAATAATAATAATAAGCGTGTTAAACTTTTTTTATCTTTTTATTCAGAGTAATTAAAATTATTACAAAATAACGTTAATATATAAAAATCGGAATATTTAACGTTTCTTTTTTTAATTGAAGATAATAAAATATTTTGTAATATACGCATTAAGAGAAATAAAATTTCTTTCAGATTCATAAAGTACCATCCTGGACGAGTTCATTAAGTCTTTGTACATATTTAGAAACATTATTTGTAAATACATTTTACCCAACTTTAGATTAATTACTAATATATAAGTTGTTTACAATATTCTTACTAACTATCTGAAACTTTGTCTAGAAGATTGTCATTGGAATTTTATTAAATGAGTTTCTTAAATTTTTAAAATTAGGTTTTATATATTTTCCCCTTATTTTACTATTTAGTTTTTCCAGTTAAAATTTCCTTTTTAGTTTTTTCTTGCATTAGCACACTCTATGTTTGATAGATAGTTCTAATTTCCACTTCTCCTGATCTCCTGAGGGAGTTTCGTGTTAATTTATTTTTCTGTT
The DNA here is from genome assembly GCA_019974015.1 of Nephila pilipes. Lineage (NCBI taxonomy): Eukaryota > Metazoa > Arthropoda > Arachnida > Araneae > Nephilidae > Nephila > Nephila pilipes. The sequence continues at coordinate 1,349,229 of BMAW01056371.1, forward strand.
GTATGCGCTTCATACAAGTTTATTGATTATTTTTTTTTTTTTCTAATGCTTATTTTTTTATTTTAATATTTTTCTTTTTTTCATGAAATATGTATTTTATATAAATCTTCGTCTGCTAACTAATTTTACTTAAATGTCTCTTCTTTAGTACCTTAGATATTTTAAAATAATGGTTATAACATATCGTTTTAAGAAATCTTCCTGTTTGGGAACGTTTAGGTCAGTAAATCATATATAACCAAGAAAATCTGTCTTAAGCCGAATTGAGATTTTTTAAATTGTTATATTTCATTTTCTTTTTATTTATCATTGATATTTTGAGCTTTGCTTTGTCCTTTTTCATGTGTTTATTTTTTTCTCTTCTCTCCATTACTTATAAGTTCAGTATTTTTCAGATTAATTTGTCTCTAACTTAGTTCTTTTTATTGTCTTGTAATATTTTACTATTTCCCGCATATTTATGTATTTTACATACAAACATAATTCGAATGTTTCCTTCGTAAGGAATTTTTCTATCATCAAAAAAAATTAATTAAGTAGTTAAGTATTCTTTCTTTTACTAACTACTAATTTATATACTGTTTTTACTTTTAAATCATTTCCTTACATTTTTGAACTTCTTTCATTTTATGCAGCGACTCTATTCTACAACAACGCCACAAGTTATTAAAACACCTTTCTAACAAGCCAAATGAGACGCCTTTTCAGCCTAGTTGGTAGGAGCTCAGGAAAAATCGACCGGTCAACATTCTTCAGGCCCACTGGTCCAGGGTTCGAAACAACGCCAACATCCAAGGTCACAATCTCTTTCCCCCTCCACAGGGTAGAAAAATATCCCCTTATGTTTCAAAGAAAACTTCCAACACCGAATATATATTGGCATTTCGAGTGTTTAATATCTACCTTAAAGCATTTCGTTAGTTAAAAAATTGTTTTACCTGTCTTCTCATATTTTTGAATCTCCATTTCCTTGAAATTTTAGTAAGTATTATATTTTTGATTCCTTGCTAATTTTTAGAATGATAAATTTTATTCTTGCACTTTTGTATCATTGAGCTCTTTTGTACTTTGGAATTTTTCAATTCAGCCAACCAAGTCGCAAAAGGGGAAAGTTGGTACCATCAAACTAGTTTAACATCGCTTTTTTGATCCTCAGTCTGAAATTGTTGTTTGACTTGCTAGGTTCCATTTTTTGATATATTTCATAATTTGTTTCTTCAACATTTCATTTTGTCTTTTTTAAATATTTTATAATTTTTTTTTCACAAATTTTCAGCATACACACACATGCACACACACACACACACACACACACACACACATATATATATATATATATATGAGGGAACATTTCAAGAAAAAAAAAGAGTGTTCTTTCATTCATTCATATTCTTATTTGAAAGCAAAACTGCTGCACTTGTAAAAATTTGTTAAAAAAGAGAAAAAGGAATTTGATTAAAAAATGGTGAAACAAAGGTTGGTTAAAACGCAACTGTATAAAGGGGAGTAGAATGCATCCCGAAATATTGATATATAGTATTTTATAAGCATTAAATAAATTACATCGAAATAAAATGGCTCAGCTGGAAATCTCTCATTGGAATGAATTACCAAACTTTTACAGACACCCCATTCAGCCAAGTTTCTGATTACTCTACCAGATATCAGTTCCTCCCATTAAAATTCTATAAACTGCACTCGTCCACAAAAGCCAACTCATAGAATATTAATGGAGATTTAAAATAATCCTACCGATGAGATGACTTTAAAATATTTTCATCTTTTATCGTTACGAACTCATTCCCTTGGTAGAAAATTGTTATAAGGGAACGAAAAAGGGAACTTGATTCAATTGTAACGGCAACCCATTCCCCTGCTAACGACGTCCTTATCACGAAAACGAGATAAAACAATGAACTCGGTATATTTCAGAAATAAGCCGGCTCAAATCAGTCTGCTATAACCCCCCCTTTTGATTTCTTTTTTCGCCAGGTTATTTGATTTTTTTTCATCATCTAGAGTTGATATTAGTTCCAATTTTTGGCAGCATACGGATCGTTAAGCGCTATCGCTAACTCAACTGAGGAAACTACTGCCTGACGAAGGATAATTGGACTCAAAAAGAGGAAAGATCTGAAAACACTGCCTTCATCCACAGAAAAATTCTTCCAGATGTTACCAGCAACCTCCATCGTTAAATGCCACTAACGAACTTCCCAGCTAATGTAGGAGCAAAAATCAAGAGTTGATAGTTTCGGTTTGAGGCGCAGGAGACGGATTGATGTCGATTTTTCCGGAGGTTGTTTGCCTCGTAAAAACAAGGATCTATTTTCTTGAAGGTATAAGCCCAAGTTGGCTATTCAAAGAGTTTGATGGTTCTTTAATTTTTTTTAATTCCGAAATCATTTCGAAATCCATCGGGTGACATCAGGTTTCACAATAGACTTACAGAAATAAAAGCACTATTATTGAAAGCTCACATACAAAATAAAACATATCTCAACAGAGAACGTGATATACAATTTTAAAATAGACAATTAAATAAAGGTAATTTTTTTTTAAAAAAAATAAGTAAGATATGAGCATGAGAGTGAGAAGGTTGAAATACAAAAATATGTATAGAATTATTGATTCACTGATTATTAACTTCGCACTAGATGCCACATTAGGACTATCAGCGAGGAACTTTGAATCTCTGTCAGGTGACGAGGACCACACCTGAGCTAGCACGCGCCTCCTTCTCCAAACTTTCATACCACGCCCTCATGAAGACATGGAGCCTCGACAGATTTAACGTACAGCAGTCCCCTTACACCCCTAGTCTTTAGTGGCATTAAGGCTCAATGTTCCAACGCAATGAAACAACGCCAACCCCGCTCTTGAACAAGACCACTAGGCCCCCTCAGATATATAATTTTTGAAGAAAAGCTGTCATGAAAATTAAGTAATATAGTAAAATGAGAGGTGTAGTAAGAGAAAAATGAATAAATAATGAATAATCATTATAATAGTAATGGAAATAAGCAATAGAGTGAATGTTTTTCAAAATGAATATAATGAGTTCTGTCAAAGTTAATTTTTAAATACTTTTATGAAACGAACAAGAATTTACGAGAAAACTTACAGCTTCAGTATGTATAAGGATAAAAAGTAACATTTTCGTACAATATATAAACGTATAATTTTGAATCTAATACTTATTTAATTTTTCGTCCGATACATCTTCTTAATGTTCAACATAATACATTATATTATAAAAGTTCAGCTTTGCAGGTAATAAACATTTAAGTTATCCAACTACATTTGGATACAATTCTTCAAAAAATGCGTAATGGTCTAACTGTTTTGATAATTTGAAGATTTTAATTAAAAACAGTAGATTCCTTTCTAAATAAAATAAAAAATCTTTAAAAAGTAATTCGTTGAATTCAAGTACTTAAAAATTAGAGCATTTTCTAAAATAATTCTTACATAAAAATAAGAGATTTAATGGTTACTCTTTCAGCTGACTCCTGTCAGAGGTCTCTGAAGTAAGAATTTTTTTGTGCATTTGGAGAATTTTCGAAGATAGTTCTTTTCCAAATCATAGCAGAAGATATTTTGTTAAAATTTTAATTCTTATATTAACTTTAATATGACAAACAATCGCCTAACAAAGCACATTGTTTAAAATTCCAAGGTTCTGATTCATCAAAGTAATATTAAAAATTATGTAAAATTTCATAAAATTTCAAAAGTAAGTTTACTACAAAAATTCAACGAAGTACACTGGTTATCATAAATTAAGGAAAAATCACAAAAATAGCGATAACTCTTTCAAAAGTAAGCCAAACCGTGCAAAATTTGCATATGTTGTCCACTAAGAGTAGCTGAGTAAAATTGCAATATGCAAATTAGTGACGCTGCACTCGGCTTACGTCATCTGCCTGGAGCATAAAAGTCCAAGTTTGAGAGAAAGCACACAAATTTTACTGTGATTGCGACATTGAAAATCTGAGATAGCCAATTCGTAATAATGACCTCTAGGCATCATTTGCCTGAAGAACTACGATGGAGAGCCATCGGGAGACTAGAGGCAGGGCAGAGTCAATCAGAAGTGGCCAGATGGCTAAATGTGAGTCCATCTGTGGTTCATAGACTTTGGAGGCAATTTCAAACCACAGATTCGGCATCTAGGAGGTTCAGTCAAGGACGGCCAACTGTTACGACCAGTGCCGATGACCGATATTTGACATTAAGTGCACGCAGGAATAGAACCGCTACTCCGACACATCTTAGATCCTCTCTTGCTGCAGCCACCGGAAGGTTGGTGTCAACGTCAACTGTGCGCAGAAGGCTCCACGAAGGTGGTCTGTATGCGAGACGACCAGCCATTTGCGTGCCGCTCACATCACGCCATAGGAGAGACCGTTTGCAGTGGGCCCGACAACATGTCCACTGGACGTCAGATCAATGGAGGCCTGTTCTCTTTACGGATGAGTCCAGGTTTAGTCTAGAAAGTGACAGTAGACGTTATTTGATATGGAGAGAACCTGGGACCCGTTATCATCCATCAAACATCCGTGAAAGAGATGCATACGGAAGAGGCAGTGTCTGTGTTTGGGGAGGCATATCCTTAGGAGGGCGCACAGACCTCCATGTCTTTCCAAGGGGAACCGTGAATGCTCAGGTTTATCGAGACAACATCCTTGATGCTTATGTGCGCCCATATGCCGGGGCGATTGGTGATTGCTTCCTGTTACAGGACGATAATGCAAGACCACACAGAGCTCGCATTGTTGATGATTATCTTCAACAGGAAACAATTACGCGCATGGAGTGGCCAGCTCGATCCCCGGACTTGAATCCTATCGAGCACGTTTGGGATGCTCTAGAGAGGCGTGTATCTGCCATCAATCCGCCCCCTCAGACCCTTGCCGCGCTTGCATCTGCTTTACAAGAGCAATGGCTCTCACTTCCTATTGAACTGATAGACCGCATAATTGAAAGCATCACACATCGCTGTTTGTGCTGTATTGCTTCTAGAGGCAATCATATTCCATATTAAAGGTACTTTTTCTATTGCAAACCGATACTTCCAATTTGTTTATTTTATACATGTGCTAATTTCTATACTACTATTAATGTCTGATAATTTCTTTTTATGTTGTTTAATACCTTAATATGTGTTGTATATTGTGGGTAAGTTTCATAAAATTCCATGTGTAATTTCTTGAGTTATCGCGATTTTTGTGAATTTTCCTTAATTTATGATAACCAGTGTAATTTCTTACAAACAAAATAGTTTCGCAAAAAGCGCCGTTCAGTCATCGCGACAGGTGGTACTGCTGGGATTTTCTCACTAAAACATGCTGGTATATCTAACTTGGGAACATTGTAAGCGATAAGAATAAAAAATGGAGTGATAAAACAACATGGTGGCTGTGAGCCGTGATCAAATACTTCTAAATATTGAAATTAAAGTGAAATAGAATTTTGTGCTCACGAAGCTGAAAATTAGTTATTTCAGTTCGAGTCATCGAGAAATTATTAATGTAAGGATTTACCCCATAAAAGAGAAAGAGAGAACACCAAACAGTGTTACATTTATTAAGTATATATATTGAGATTTAATTCCTGTAATAAGTTTTTAATTAATCATGATTTCAAAACAAAGACACATTAGATTTTAAATATCTTAACTAAATCGGAGAGCAAATTTTAATGTTTTGGTTAAAATTCCTGTTTCTAACATAGCTGGATACATCAATCTAATCATCCAATAGTTTTAGTTCATTTAAACAATCCAAAAATTCTAAATTTTTAAAAATATTTTATTGGCAAGATTTTTAATTTTGTTTTTGAATTTTTTAATTTCTTTGTACATGTATATTTTTGTAGAGTCGATCAATATATCATTTCTTTTGGTGATTTTAACAAAGTATGTCAACATGTTGGCTTGAGCACCATGTTGGATTGTATAACAAAAGTAACAGCTTAACTTTTTTTAGTTTCAAAAAATACTTTACATATGTGTATCAATGGTCTTGAGTTTTTAGTTTAACTTTTTGCTTTTGGTTGAATTGTATTAGTTTCCTTTTTTTCATTTTTCTATTGTTGCATTTCTTTTCGTATTTGGCTGTTTTATTTTCTTGGTCTGTAACTTTTATGATAATGCAATTACTGAAGATGTGATGACTGGATCCATGAAACAAGCTTAAACATACATTTTCACTCCAAAGTGTGGAACAGTATTAAATTACAATATCTCATTTTTTTTTTTTTTTTTTTACTCTAACTCTTTCCCCTTGATATTTGCTATGATGCTTAAAGTTGCTTAGTATTTAAATTGGCTGTAATATTTTTAGTTAATATCGGAACTCTTTGTATAGAATTAATATTATTTTCATAATAGATATATAAGTAAATTTTTGTCTTATTTTCACCTGAATTTTTGTTTACTTTTAATTTGTTTTTTGGTTAATGTGTTAATATTATCTTTTAGTCTTTTCTTTTTTCGTTCTAATAAATTTTTAAATCAGGTTTTAGTGGTTATAATTTGTATTTAATCAGGTTTTGTGAACACACACACACACACACACACACACACATATATATATATATTCTTCATTTATTATAATTAATTTTTAATTTATTTATTTATTTTCAATTTTTATTTTCTGTTTAAATGATTCGTAAAATATTTATATATTCCTATGTTAATTTCATTTTAGATTTAGTTACAAAATAGATTGATAGAGGGTGTGGTATATTCTGTCTCTGCATTTTTAAAGTATGTTAAAAAAAATTACAGGTTTTAAGATATTTCCTTTTTAAATTTTTGGTTTTGTAAATTCTTGGTTATAATTTTTTTTCAATTTTTTTAATTGTTGTATTGGCTTATTATTGTTATGTAGATATTTCTTGCATTTAGAGTTTGCCATCTGGCAACATTTAAAAATAGGGTTTTTTTAGAGTTTAGTGTTTGTATTCTGACAACACTTGAAAATTTTAGTCTTAGTAAATTTGAATCTTTTGTGTTTTGTAAATTTTTAAATTTATGTAAAAGCTTAATTTTTCTCTTAGGTTTTTTAGTTTTTGATTTTTGCTATTGGTTTTTTAAAGATCTTTTTGTGTGCGTTTTTTCCATTTTAATTTGTTCATTGAATTTAAATTTTCAAAATGTTTTAAATTTATATTTTTTGGTGTTATAACCATTTTTAATAATATATATTTTTTTGATAGGTATATTTGGGCCTTTAATTCTAGAAACCAGATTATATCAGTCTAAGCCTGTTACATCATTAGATACACTTTTCTCCTATTGTATTTTTCAAATTTTTTGGTTTTTTACAAAAAAAATTCAAAAATTTATAAACTCTTTTTATATTCATTGAATATTCAACTGAAATAAAACTCATCAACAATTTTCCACCTTAAAAATAATCTTAAATCTAAATTAACTTTTAAGATTAACATTAAGAAAAATCAATAACATTTCGGGGCTGAACGTTTGCTCCGAGGCATCGGGGGATGTTTTCTACCCCGATGTTTTCTGTTTTCTAAAGTATTGCTGGTTACTTTCAGTGCCGCTGCTGTTTCGAACCCTGAACCAGGAAGTCCGAAGAAAAGTAGATCAGTCGTGTTTTTTTTTTTTTTTTTTTTTTTTTTTTTTTTTTTTTTTGTCCGTAGCTTTAACCAACAGAGGCTAAAGAGAACGACCTTTTCATTAGTTAGTAAGACATTTTAACTTCTGGCACTGCTAGAAGAGAGTGTAAATATAAAGGAAAATGGCATACATATTCCACGGAAGTTGAAAATGAAATCTATACCGTCAAAATAAAAATTAATTCGCTACTACTTTCTTCTGAGAGAAACAATTTTAAAGTAAATTTTGCTAATTTTGTTTTGATTTTCATAATCAATGCTCTTCCTCTTTCTCTCATTTATACCTTCAGCCCGCCGCGCCGCGCGTATGGCGCAGC
>BMAW01056371.1:1362656-1375460 GCA_019974015.1 Nephila pilipes
CCTGGATATGTTTATATTCTATATTTGTGTGAGTGTGTGTGTGTGTGTGAAGTATGAGCTGTGAAAGTTAGCAGCAATTCGTTATTTCTGATTTTAATAAGTTTATTTTGTATATTTTTAGAACAAATAATGTTACTTTACTTTTCCTGATGCAATTTTTTTTGTTTTTTATATAAGAAATTTTACCGTTGCAATAGCATTAAATTATTCAAAACGCTCTAAGCTACAGTTCAAGAATAAAGAAAAACTTGACTTGTCTAACACTAAATAGATGCAGTAGTAGTTAGAGTGGGAGTTAATAAAGAAAAGATTTATGGGTAAAAGAAGAAATATAATATAGCTAATAAAAATGGTTTAAAAATAAGAAAAACTTACTGAAGATTCAAGATTTTTCCTTGAGGAGTTTTCTGCATTCGTTACTTCCTTATCAATTTGCATGAAAAACTTCTTTTCATTTATCTACCATGGTTGGCTTCTTACCCAGACTTCAAATTTTTCCAGAACTGCTCTTTTGAATTTTGTATTACCTTTCTGTTAGTAGTTTCATTTTATTTTCATTCAAAGTTCTAAGAATTTTTTGTAATCAACTGATGTAATATTATTTTGTTTGAATATTACTATTTTATGTTTTATACTGCTTCTAAATGGAATGAAATTATAGAATGGCAATTGTTTTTCTTTTCAGAATATTTCTACGGTTCTTTTCTTTTTAATTTAACGTGTTAAAATTTGAAATTATGACAGTATTAAAAATCGTTTCGATTGAGTCGTTATTATACATTTAAGTTAATAAAATAATTACTGTAAGAGAATGTGTATTTTAATTCTATACTTTTTTCCTCTTCGTCGTCTTATTTTATAATCCTTCCTATCAAATTTTGTTAAAATCTATAAGAAATATTTAATTTTTATTCTACTATTCCAGCTCTTGTCTCTGTAATTAATTCTGTAATTAAAAAAAATTGTAGATATGTAGTGACAGATAAATTAGACAGCAAACTGAAAAAAAAATTGATTTTAAAATATATTGCATTTACCCCACTATTATTGACTCAAGAAAAATAGAATCGGACATTTTGAAATTTAGTTAATAAGATGCCCAGAAATGATGCTTCAAATAATTTCAAAATTGAAGGTAAAAATTAGTAAAATTTCTGAAATCAATAAACAAATTTCAATCAATGTAAAATCTAAGCAAAAATGAAATTTTTTACGATGCTGGAAATACAACATAAAAAAGTTCTACAAAAATCGTATTTTATTCAAAATTTGCATAACTTTTCAAGAAAAGGAACGATTTCAAACACAACTTCAAGAAACAAAAATCCGAAGCTGTATATATAGAAAATAGATGATGATCTGAACTACAGAGTACACTCATTTAGGTCAAAGTTTATGCTAAACAGATGTCAAAAATGAGACGTTTGTGTGATAAAGTCGAAGTTCAAATCGCTTTCAGCCTCTAGCGTGATATTTCTTTTATATCTTTGGTGTCATAACTCGAGCCGTCAGTCAGTTGAGGGGAACATCATAGACGTCAACTCCGTATGCGAGTGACTCATGCTGTGTATTGAAAATGCTCTTTAAATTCAATCACATTTCCCAAGAAAAGAAATGACAGGAGGTATTTTGTGTCACCTACTTCTATATTCTAGATACCTAAATGTTTCCTGAAACCTAATTGTATTTGCTCTTGGATGTTGTAAAGATAAAATCAAAAGGTTCTTACAAGTATATTATTGAAGTTATGAACTTTAAAAAATACAATTTTCTCTCTCAAGTTGTGATTTGATTCTCTAATCTTTGAATAAGTAATTCAGCTAAAATAATGATAGCTTTAAACAGAACAGCAAATACCTTCGTGATATGTAATAACTACTAAATGCAAATTTATTGACCTTTGATAACCCTTTTGTAAAAGGGTAGTATGAAAAATTAAATTTTTGTGCTTTTCAGCAAATATAATCATGAAATATGATTGTAAATTTAATTCATTGCTTTTGTTTCTGGTTTGGACAAAATATCTGCAGAATTGTTTCAGAATGCTTTAGACGAGATATAGAATTGTCTCAAAAATTAGCAGTGTAATATTTGACCTAATTCTAAAAAAAAAAAAAATTAATATACTAAACTCTACATTTTCAGTACTCCAGATTTATTTCGTTGTGTAATTTGTTTGATTTTTTTAAAAAAAATTACTATTAACTTTTTTTAAAAAATAAAGTTTTTGTGCCAGAATAATATTCCTATCCAATAAGACCATGAATATTTGGTTTCCATTGATTCAGCATTTAATATTTCTCCTTTTTAAAACAGAGTAGATTCTTTTCAGCCAGCAATTCATTTTATCTGAATGAAATTCCTTTTTCGATTAAATTATTACGTTTAAAACGCTTCTTCGAAATTTGTGAAATAGCTCTCAAATGACCTTTTTTTTTTGTTATTTATGAACAATTGGCGGTTATTAAATAACTATTAATCAATTATTGATGATTTACAGAATGAAAAATTCTTTGAAAATATCATTATATGTAAGAGATAGATAAAAAAGTTTTCAAATTTATAATCTAGGACAAATGTTTACATCTTAATTCATTTATTCAATATGTTTAATTTTATTTAATATTTTACTATTAATTAATTATCTCTCGTGAATTGTAATTACTGCAGCTAAAGCACAATACTTCAAAGATAAACCTGAGAGTTTTCTTTCTAACATGTAAAAGTTGTAATTAAAAAATTTACCCACAAGTTATCATCAACTGAAATTAAGAATTGATTAATGAACCAAAATTGAAGCTACATGTTACTATGCTACAACAAAGAAAAATAACAATACGTATTAATTCAAATTCATTGTTCCTGCACTTTTCATGCTGACATTTCGTTTACATTTTATTGAATTGTTGCACTCATGAAATTTCTACTTAAGTTGCAATGGAAAAGAAATGTTATGTTAACCGAAGCTTGGGCTATTATTGTTCACATAAATCTTTTTATACTCCGTGTAGCCATCTTAAGAATTTCTTTTTTATCCGTTAGAGGAAACTAAGTGCAACCCACTTTGATGGACCAAAATCCATAGTAAAAGTGGTTTCCATTCTTTCATCTTTTTGTGTTGCTTACAGGACATGTTTTTGCTTATTCCAAATCCATTAGCAATTGTCATTTGTGTGCTTTGAGCTTTTTTGTTTGTGCTGTGTTTTATTTTAGTCGTTGTTCAAATGTGGAACCTGATAACTAAGGCTTTACTTTTCTTGTCTGAATGAATACATTAGAGTCTTTTTTTTAATAATAAAAGCATGATAAGGCATACGAGGAAGTATCGTAAAGGTTTAATTATTACAATGAAGTAATGAACATATCTGGGTAAAATTTATTCTGTATATTAATTGATCTTTACATACATAATGCTACTACTTATATCGATTCGGATTCATTTGTTTGGTTCAGGAAGACGTAGGTTGACCTAACCCTCAATAGTGTAAAGTCTCAATTAGTATCACAAAATTTTGATTATTGTTGAAATATAATTGAGATAGAATCTTAACTTTTATATAATATTCTTAAGATTTCTCTACATAGTCATTATCCAGATATATATATTTCTTTCAGCGTTCGAAGGCCGTCAGCATTGAACTCGGCAAATTGAACTTTATCAAATTGAACTCTACTGCGGGTTATTTGAGTCTACGGTTTCCTGAAACCAAACAAATCAACAGCTGTAATTTACAACATTATGGACATAAGGATCAATTAATATGAAGAATATAAATTTTATCCAGGTATATTGGTTATTTCATTGTGATAATTAAGGTTTAATGATATCCCCTCGTATTTACATTGTAATACCAGCATATTTTTCTCTCTCTTAATTATAGAGGGTATAAAAACATAAATTTAATAGAATGTATTTATTGTGTAATCGAGATAACAGCATATGGTTCTATTCAAAACTTGAAATCTAGTGAAATATATTTACTTTCTAATAGGATAATTATATACTGTTTCAAAATTATTTTTTACTGGTATAAACCTGGTATGAAATTCAACAAATAAAAGCTCAAAAATTATAATTGAAACAGGAAAAAGGATTGAATTCTAATATTCAAATACAGGAGTTGAGTCACATTTAATAAATTATTTCGTTTCCTCATTTTAATATGATTAAAAAAAAGTTTTATTTTAATTTTTATACCTGAATGGATGAACTAAAATGTTAAAAGCTAAATTATAATTTCATTAAGATGCTGCGTTTCTAAATACGGTTCTAATCTTAAAAAGTAGTGTTATTCATTAAAAAAACATTTTTTGAAACACCTTGCAAGGTTAGAAATGAAAAGTAAAAGCACTAGAGTGAGTACTCTTTTTCACATTGAAACCAAGGATGTGAGATAAAAAAGGAACGACTCATAAGTTACAAAAGCCATATTTATTACAAATAATTAGAGTATTTTCCAAAACAATGACAGCCAGCTGTCAAGAAGGCTTCTTAGAAGCAATGGAGGGATTAATGAAAATGTATGAAACAGACTAGAAATATCACCTACATATATAGTAGAAAAATTTTCATGTCAAGTATCTCTTCTGATTCAATTGAAGAGTTATACATGGAACTTTTGTAGCTCAATCAAAGAAATGCATTTCACTCCCCCCCCCTTATTTGTACATTATACCATCTTCTCCGAAGTTGCATTTGCATGCGAGTGTTGCAGACTGGAAGTAACTCAAAAGCTAAGTTACAGACATTTCCTTCAGACTTCCTTTCCAGAAAAAAAATTGCGTATCTTCTTTCCATTTTAACCGGCTTTTGAAGCAGCCACTTCTGAAAGGTTAAGAGTTTTCAAGCTTCTTTATGTTTCGATTGCGAGCTGAAATCCATTACGGTAACTATTTTGGTATTTCTCCCACATCACTTGAATTTGTACAGCTTTTTCGCATCATCGCACATTTTTTTGAAATTTCACAATTTCTCTCTGACTAAATTCAAATAACAATTTATTAACCTACCTACTCTAAATGAGTCTAATCTACCCACGTATGTAAATTATTTTATGATAGTTCCTATAGTATATTTAATAAAGACAATTTGTTTTTCAAGTATATATATATAAATTTAGTATTTTTAGATGGTATACATTTCGAATCGTACTCGATAGAGGGCACTGATATACGTATTGATTGTTTAACTTATTTGGTGTGTTTGGTCATTTTGTGTGCATTATGGCTAGTAGTAAACGGGATCTTACTGCATGAGAAATCAGAAAACTTTTGCAAAAGCTCCTTGATCAATGTCACAATGGAAGGGATAATGATTTGAATGAGAAAAAGATTCATCTGATCGCATATCTCTTGAAGATGATAGTGAAAAGGCATATCCAATGAAGGAGAAAAAACAGTCTTCTTTCGTTGGTTGTAACAAAATTGAATGACATTAATTCTCTCCACCACCAATGCACTAAGCGAGTGGTTCTCAACTTCATTTCTCCCACATAACCCCGGCTGACTGGGATCCTTTCCATTGAACCTCAGACACCAAATCCGTCAGATATCCCCCTCAAATCTGTTTCAGCCATTACAAATTCCGAAAACCGATCAAAAAAAGTTGTAAGTTGAATTAAATAAAATTGTCTATTTTTTTAATTAATTATTTATTTTTAATTTTATATATATATATATATATATATATATATATATATATATATATATATATATATTTGAAGTAAGCAAACAAATTAGCGCAATTATTTCAAAAAAATTCAAATTAATGAGAATTACAAAGTTTCGAAAATTTAGGCTGAAAAGAAAAGAATAAATAGGAGGGTAGTTGCAATTGGCATCCGTTTTTGACAACAAATGAAATCTCTAAATCAAGTTGGTGTTATCACAGAGTGTTGTCATCTCTTAAACTGGTCCGAAACAAATTTGACGTTGATTTATTGATTAGTTTTGACTTGGTAGCCATTTACTGACAAATCAAAATTTTATAGCTGTAGCAACGAGTCATCGTCGTCATTTTACTTCGAGTCGTCAATGACGATTAAACCTAAATTTATGATTATACACCAGAAAACAAGCAACAATCAAAATAATACTTTGCTTTCGGTGAATCTGCTCCAATGAAAGCATAGACGGTCTCATCAACGGGAAAAGTTTTTGATGTGCTCATGGTATCATACTCACGAATCTTTCAGTAAAAAGGAAAAAAGATCAATGCACAATACCACAGTGGGTTACGCCATTTCCATTTAACCTTTCTATTACCTCATTCCCAATATATGTACTTTTTTAACAATTCTAATACGATCTCACAAATCTGGAAATGTGTTTAATTCGTTTCAATACAAGGGGTGTTCAAATGAAAAGGTACGAAACGACACTGTGGGTATAAATAATGACTTTATTCAAAGTATACACCATAGGCATGAGCACAACGATGTCATTGATTAAAGAGCTGAAGGATTCCTTATTCCCAGAATTCATGTGCCCTTGACGAGACTCAATACTTTGCAACATTCTTGAGTTTGTAGTCCTAGTTGAAGCGCCTGCCTTTCAGATGTTTTTTCAGGGAACAAAACACATGGAAATCGCAGGGTGACAAATCCGGGTAGTAGGGTGGATGGTCAAGCTGCTCCCATTTGAATTTGGCTAGTTCTGCGTGTGTGACCCTGGAGACACATAGTCTTCCCCGTATACGGTCACCATCCGGTGATAAATAGCGGCCGGTTTAACACTTTCCTCTGTCAGAAATCAGATAACACCTCGCCGTTCGTCAATCATCGAATTTTGGAACGTGAATGCCATCATGTCCTCACACGCACTGCTGCGACAATAGGACGGTGCTCTTTATAAGAGCCTCTGCTCTCTCCTATGCATGCAGGTGCCTGTGCATGCTTCGATCCACGCCGGAGACTCAATTGGCATCCCTAGATGTCTCGCTACGTTCTCCTGTAGGGACATAGGCAAATATATTAACGGTTACGTTGTTACAACGTTTCGTACCTTTTCATTTGAACACTCCTTGTATTAATTTCTAATCCGAGTTATGTGTGTTCCAATGGATGCAGCCACTTTCCTCTTTTGTGCGGAGAAAGAAGTATTGCGTCTGCTGATCCTTCCAACGAACGCAATTCGTCTTTCAACGAAGATTTTCTTGATAGAAGATCAATATTACGACTGATAATATTTCTAAAATTCTCTGCCTATTTTTTAAAATTCTTTTATTCTTTTTTAACCTGTAAGCAGCCATTGCCGTTTTCTTTTCGCATGCTCCCTATCGGTCTCTCGAGTATCCCCTAGGGTATGCGTACCTTATGTTGAGAACTGCTGCACTAGATCATATTTCTAGTTATTATTTATTTATTGTATTTATTCCTCGCGTCATAAAGAAACATTTCCCTCGTTATTTGATTTTCAACAGGATATGGCTCGTTTTATAAGTGCAGAGCATGAACAAATCACTTATATTCTTTCAATTGTACACTATGTTCCGATGAGAGAGAAAAGAAGTGATATGACAGATTGAAAATCTTCTTCCGAGTCTCACAGAAACATCAGTGCGAAAAAATATCTCAATATCTGTAAAGAAGAAAGCGGCAATCAAAGCAGTTAAAAAACCAGAAGATTTCAGAAAACCTGAAAGAGGAAAGTATAAAGGAGGCGGTTCAAAGACAGTTAAAAAATGCCAACGAGGAATGTTTGAGAATCCTCTTTTTATTATAACAACACCTTGTTAAATGTGTAGAGAAAATCTTGATTGTCGCAAAAAATGTACCTGGAATGATATGAAGCATAATAAATTTGTAATTTAAAAATTTCTATGTCTTCCTAAGCTTTCGAACACTCAACACCACCCATAGAAGCAATATTTTGACAGGGGGGGAGGAAATATTTAATTTAGAAAAACGATGAAGGTGGTTATAAAACATGTAACATGTGTTATATTTCTAAATAAATTAAACTGTGAAGGAAATAATGCTGTGTGTATAAAAGTATTTGTTAAGAACTAGATAAAATATTAACTCATCTGGATCTAATAACCCATACAGGCAAGATGTAACTTTTTTCAAAGGTAAGCTAACAATAATAAGTAATACTCTGTAATAGTTCAAGGGACTAATAATGAAATGCCCTCAATATTTTGTTTAGTAGTTAAAAGACGAATAATGCATTCGATCAAAAACCATAGTCTTCATGATTGTCTAATATACCAGATAATTGTTTTTAGACTGTGGTGAATCACTTCTTCTACCCGACTCTTGTGCCATTACTCATTCAATAACCAATAAAAGTCAATAACCTACGCAAGTCAAGTCTCCCACAACTATTTATTTATCAATTTCTGTAATATAATTTCTAAGGAATATTTGCTCTCTTTGGTGACCTCTTGAATTAATTCACCTATTCGACTATTATTGAACTAATACACTCTTACCAAAACCTCTCCAGTTGAGGTTGTCTCAAATCCTTCGCTATCACCCGTAACAACTCTTGATATCATCTATCACTTGTAAGGCATACACTCAGCGCTAGTCCCCCTCGTCCTCTATCCTCTAAATTTTCCTTTTCTTATATACCGTCATATCCAACTCCGTTCATTTTATTTCCACCTGCCTCTAATTAGCATAATCACATTTCATTTTGGTTGGGAAGAAATTGTTATTTCATGCAATCAATCTCAATTAAAGTCCCTAAGATAAGTGAAGAGAAAATCACAAATAGCCCAACTTCACAAAACAAATTAAGACTAAATAATAAAAGATCATAGACTTTTTAAACCTTTATTAAGCATGGAAATATAATACATCATTTATGACGTACTATAGTAGCATGTTGTTACATAGCACTGCAATATTACGTAATGCACTTGAATGCAACACTTTACACATTCAATAAGTACAACGGGTTGTCGTAAAGTTTTTGTTATTACCAAGAAATAACCAAGGTATTTGGAAAAAATTTATTCTGCATATTTTTAATTGTTCCTAATGTACATAATGTCGTAAATTACAGTTATTAGTGTTGATTAGTTTGATTGCAAGAAGCTGTACATTGAAGAAAACTGTAGCATCGTAAGGTTTTAATTATTAACCTGAGATATCGTAAAGTTTTGATTATTACTAAAAATAATCGAGATAGAAATTTGATTTTTATTTAATATTCTAAAGACTTCCCCGCATAGTCACCATCCAGAGTTTCTTGATCTTTAGAAGGCTGCTATTGTAGAACTAAGCAAACTGAACTCTATCTTCTCCATACTTCAAAATTACCCCGTGGGGTGGGGTGGAAGTTTTGAGAGGGAAGTTTCAGTTCAGGTGTCGTCCTCGTCACTTGACTCAAAATTACGAAGTGTGTCGCCAATAGCCCTCGTGTTGCTTCTCAGCGCGACGTTAATAAACAGTCACATCATATATGTCTTTTCCTTCACTATACGCATAAATTTAATTTAGAAACACAACTTTTCTAGTTCGTTTTTATGCAGTTCGTCACTTAAATCAGGAAATGTATCTAATTTTTCTAGTATCTAGTTTCTAGTAAAAATCTCAAATTAAATAAATGAAATTAATATTATTTTAACAAAAGTTTCAGATAGGCTATTTTATTACTCTCTATTATTTTATAGCATTGCAAAAAAAATAAACTGAAATAGTTTAGTAAAATGTTTATCTAAAAAATAATGTAATTAAATTTATATCAACTACTCTTAAGCTCTGGTTCAATTTAAAAACTATGCCTTAAACCGTTTTCGAAAAGAAAAAAAAAAAAAAAAAAAAAAACGATGCATTTTGAAATCAAAAATAGTTATATGAAATCTGGGAATAATATTTATCTTTGCTTTCATACTTGCTAGGAAATAACAGACATACGATATCAAAAATGCTCTTTTTCAGAAAAATACTGATGAAAATAAAGATTGGATAGAAATCATGCATTAGATTTCAATATTTGTATTATATTTCGTTCGGAAACCGTACAAATGGAATTCCTGGAATCAGTTTATTTAAGATAAAATAGGTTTATAAAATCGTAAGTAAGAAAGAAGGTGAGCTTCATTTTTCAAATATACAATAAATAAACAAAACTTCTCGTATTTGCAAAACTTAAGACCGATTTTATTATAAATGATGTCACTTCAAAACTACATGGCGGCTAACTGGTGACAAATCTCGTGATTCTTAACCAAGATCATTAGACAAGGATGATGCCTGAGCTCATTTTCGTATCCACGTACGGGGAAGGCTATGAATCCCAGTTGCAAAGGTTCGAATCATTCCACACAGAATTAGGACTCACGATTCGATGTGAACGGCATCATGGAGCTCGCAATCTTAACTACCAGGCTATAAAGGTCTCAAGGTATTTTTAAGACATTTGTCTCCTTAAAATAAATCTTTAGTCCTTTTTGAAACTTTAGCCATCAAAGCTCTATATTTTTCCTAATAGTTATGACTACAGTCATTCCGAATTAATCACTTATTTTTAGTACTAAGTAACGGTTGATCAATTATCAGTTAAGCTTATCAGTTAAGGTTGAAGTTGAATTCTTGCTGCAAGTGATTGAGTATAGTGCAATTCAGTTAGCAATAACATTTTTTTTTATAAATAAAGTAGAGCAGCATACATATATATTACTTTTTTCGATTTCCCACTTCCAAAATATCAAGTTTATGCTAAAATGAAGAAATACAATTTTACTTGTTTATGTTTTACAGTTTTACTTGTTATTAAATGCTTGTTGTAAGAGCTTAAGCTTAAAAAATATTGGTTGACTGTGGTGACTCTCATTGAACCATTTTCTACCTCCTCAACATGCCATAAAGCGGCATGATCTACCTTCTCACCTTGCCAAGAGGTGGCACATTAGAACAACTAATATCTACACCAGCAGATCATGTAAATTTCAAGTATTCTGCGCGCGCACGTGTTTTGAAGTATTTATACCTGTGCAGCTATCAGAAATACACAGCAGAATAGAAAAATTAGTATTTGCCTTGTGATCCCGCTACTGTCTTTTGCCAGCTATTTAATGCGAATTTTCTTCTTCGACCTGCACGGTCTTCCTTTATTTATCTCATTGGCTATTTATTTTTTTAAATATTTGAACCAACTTCAATATATATATAATTTTTAAATGACAAATATTAATAATTTTAGAATTTTAAATTGTCTTGCATTATTTGCAACCTACTGATACCAGTCAATTGGAGTGTCGTATATGCCTATGCATCTAATTGCCCTTTCAGTATTAAAATTTTCAAAACTAATTATGTTTTTTCCCCTTTCTTTTAATACTTTGATACAATGCTTTTTTTTTTCCAAGATTCAAATGAAAAAACACTAAAAGTTTCATAAATATCTAGAATTTCGCACTCCTCGAGAAAAGAACTATGCTTTTCCATTTAACTCTTTCTAAGAATCAAGAAAAAGCTCTTATATTGTGCCAAACATTTCCTGCATGGATTCTGGGATTATATGTTTCCTTAAAATTGAAAAACTTAAATGAGAATTACAAAAATGGTTGTGCCAAAAAAAAAGAACACACACATTTTTTACCAGCAAAACATCTCAACATTTAAGACTTTGTAAAAAATAATTATGGACGCGAGAAGATTTTTAAACAAAAACTTAATTACATTCTTCTTTATAGCTAATTAAGAAAGTTTTTTTATAATTAATTGCATACGTATTCGATTTCAATGACCGCCAATCTCTTTCATAATGAATCCAGTCTTAAATGTTTTTGTAGAAGCCACAAGCTTTTTTTTTACTTTATTATTATGTGAATAAAATGAACTTATTATAAATATAATCTGTCATATTCCTTTTTCAATAAAAATATATCACAGGAAATATATCCGAAGATAACGCAAATCTAATTTACCTGAAAATGGTAGTGAAGTATAAATTAGAATATTTAGTTACACATTCATATATTTGGTAATTAAAACTATATACTTATATAATTGAATGATAATTCAAATATGTTTCGTCAAAATAACTTATTAATTAGACAACCTCAACTGCAAAGATACGGTTTGTAGTACAGAAACACCAAAAGCATATAATCCATTCTAAATAATGAGTTTATCTCGCAACAAAAAAGAAAACTACATTTTCAATTATTTTGTCAAACAGCTGTAGGAAGCATCTTCCTATTTGCTTTTATATTTCACAACAATCATGACAATCCATATTTCTGAAACGGCTTTTATATAATCATATAAAATAAATTCACAAACAATTGATCAAGCAGTTCCCTTTGAAACTCCATTCAAACTCTATCTCATTCTATTTCGAACCATTTTTCTTTCGGCGACATTTCAAGAAAAAAGAGGAAATAGATTTCAAAAAAGCAGAAACTCCGAAATTATATGCGCGTCTGGCACTGAAGTGGATCTTATGTTCAAATCTCTAACCGATTTTGACAGGGAAGTCAAGAAATAATTCAGCGGAAAGGATTTTGGCCGTTTTCAAAAACTTATGTCGGGTTTTTTTAATGTTATCGGGAAATAAGAAAATACTCCCATTTAAACAAGAAGTATGGGCAACAATACAAATTTATTTCAATCACAGAAGTTTTTTTCCATAGAATAAAGCAATTAATAAAAAGATTTGTTCGTTATTATTTATTAAATCATTATATTTATGTACTATCTTGTATCGTAAGAGAGGTCACATTTTTTTTTCATAAAACTTGATGTAATATATAGTTATAACTATTACACACAATACGATTAAAGATACAAAAAAAAAAAAAGAATAAATAAACTTAACAAAACACACCACTTAAAAACCTATCGTACC
>BMAW01056371.1:1375560-1383060 GCA_019974015.1 Nephila pilipes
ATATATATATATATATATATATAAATATATATATATATATTTATATTAACATTCTTGTTCTATGGTTGTATTTGCTTTGGTTTTAAGTATTTATATCCGTTTGTTTTGTCTTTCTCTAAATAATTTTTCATGATTTTGCTTTTAATTTCTTTTTAAACGTACTTTTTGTTATATAGCCATTTTTTTAATAATATATCTTGTTGATAGGCATAGTTTTTCCAATAATTCTGGAACAATTTAACCTAACAGTTTAAAGCCTGCTTCAACTTTAAATGTATTAATTTCCATTTTTTTTCCTTCAAGTGTTTGGTTTCACACATTTTTTATTATTTATATCTTTTTGTAAAATCTGTTTCTGGTTTTTGCCTACTTGGTTTTCATTTCATTTACTTTCTCTTGGGTTTCATAAAAAAAATTAGAGTTAAATTTGAAGAATATATTTTCATTCATTTTTCTTTTTATAATTTTTATCTGCCTATTTTATGGTTTGTTATATGTCTTCTTTCTCATTGGTTCAATTATAATATTTTACAATTTTTTTTTAAATTTTAATTATTGAATTAATTTCTTAGTTTATTTATGATATGTACTTCATATTATGTGTATATATATACCGACGACAGTAAATGGTTAAATGGTTGTTGGGAAATAAACAGGACCGGCATCAATTAATAGTGAAAATTTGATCCAGACAGCCGAAAAAGAATGGATACAATAACGGATTTCGATAAGTCTCTTGGAGGAGAAGGCTTTGAAATATAACTGCTCAAGATGTCCAAGAATTCTGGTGGAGTAAGAAAATGAAGAATCAGGATTGGTAGAAATGATATCTGGAATTCATGATTACACAGACAATGATAGCACAGGTGAAGATGAAAAAGTTAAAGGTTTCCTCTCTCTCTCTCTCTCTCTCTCACTCTCTCTATATCTATACTCCATATATATGTATATATATATATATATATAGAGAAAGAAATATAAAGAAGCCCCGAGCCTCACCGAACAGTTTGTGTTAGACTTCTTTAATAAGTATGGAAATTTATAAGAAAAATTTTGTTAAAAGCAAGAAATCTAAGATATCAATTTTTTTTACAAAAGGTAGAACACGTATAAGAAAATAATACAAACAATTACTCAGAGGATGAGGATATCTTGCCAAAAAGAATACTCCCTCGTTTAATAGTACATTGCCATGACGAAGAAACATTGATTAGTTCTTATTAATATGAATTGTTTCTTGACAAAATTTTAATAAAGACATGTATCTTAGTTATGAAAATATAATAGCATGGTTTTTTTTAATTTTTGTAACCTAATCCCCCCTTTTCGAACTAGTTCTTTGTTTCGTATTGTGACGTTGGGCTATTCGTGGTTTTCTCTTCACTAACCTTGGGGACTTTAATTAAGATTGATTGTACAAATTAAACAATTTCTTCCCAACCAAAATGAAGCGTGATTAGTTAAATTAGAGGCAGGTAGAAATAAAGTGAAGTACTGTAAATAGGAAAGTATATAAATAATGCGAGATTCACACAATAGAGGTTGAGTGTCTCTAGCGTTGAATGTACGCCTTACATGTGGTAGACGAGATCAAGAGTGGCTACGGGTGAGAGTGCTGGTGACAAAGCCAAGAATCCAGTCCACTTCAACCGGGAAAGTTGTGGTAAGATAATCTTAATTCAGTATTTGTGAGACGGGCGAATATATATAGGGTGTTACCTTGGAGAGCCGGTGTTAATTTGTCGTTATAGTGCAAGTCTGCGGAATAAACATTGTGTGTGAGATTTGTCTAACGTCTTCTTGTATAAGTTATTGACTTTTTAGTGTTAGTATATTTGTTTTAGTTAGGGCACAAGAGGCTAATAGGAATACTATGTCGCTACAGTAAAACATGCATTCGCATAACATAGCAATTATTTGGAACGTAACTCCCTTGTTATATGTTAATTTGTTGTGTGTGTATATATATATATAGGTCTGTTGTACTTAGAAAAAATAATTATTTTTTGTATAACTTTTGGTTATTGCAGTTAAAAGTTAAAACAGTATCCCTCAATTCTTATCCAATAGAGGAAGACTGTTTTATTTAGTACATTCAAAGATCATATTTTTGTGTTATAGATTTCTCTTTTATAGATTTTCATTTAATTATAATAAACGTTTATTTAATACATTCAGTACATTGATTAAATATTTATATATATATATATATATATGTGTGTGTGTGTGTGTGTCTTATAATTATGTTTTTTCGGTATGATAGGTTCCTTCGTTATATAGTTAAAATTTGTTGGATTTATAATTTCTTATCCCTATTTCCTAAAATCAATCAATCAATCAAGTAGACTAACGATTAATTCTATTTAAAAACTCTCCGTATTGGATCTTCAAGTGAAGTAGATTATATGGGTGTGTGGTTGGTTAGAGTTTCATAATTCTTTTTAAGTTTCATGATTTTAAAAAAAAATGTACAGCTGTTTATATCTTTGATGAATTATTTTAATTTCAAAAATGATTTTTGTTTCCTTTGTTGTTAGTGAATTTTGTATCCTTTCTTTTATATCTCTGGTTTAATATTTTTTTGAATGAGGACTTTTGCTTGTACTTGGTTTTTACCATTTTGTTGTAATTTAGTTATGCTGTATATAAACCTTTGAATCCATAACCCTATTATAAACATGCATTCTCAGACTTAAGCATCAAACAACATTTGAATTGCTTTATCTCCGTTTTTGACTTTAGTGTCTTAACTTTCTTTTTTCTTGACTTATGCCTTGTAGGTTTTGATGGTGTTGCTATTATACTGAAATAAATTGATTTATAAATCCAAAATGGATAGTATATTTTCACCATAAATATATTTATTTATACATTTTTATTCTATTATAATGAATCATGTCAAACGCTCCGATTATATTTTTAGACAAGACCTCAATTTTAACTCTATTTACTAAATTGCGTAATTTTGTTTTTCTTTTATCTGTTACATTCTGTGTATTAAAATTGTTATTCACAATTTTCTCTCCCTTGATATTAATTATAATATTTCTTTCTTCGTAGTAAAATTCAAACTAATCATCGTTTATTTATGAAACTATTGTTCATCGAAATTTTAAATCAATTCAACAAGAAATTTCAACCATAAATGTAAACTTTCATTTGAAGAAACTCTTCAGATATCACAATCTTAATTTTTTTAAATATCTTAAGCGTTTTTTCCTTTCTAAGCTCTCTTTTATCGGTCTCAATATTCACTCTCTAGTTAATACATTTTAAATATTCTGATGAAAGTACACATGTTATAAATTAACAATGTTTTTAATTAAGTTATATTATCATAAATGTACCCGATCACTTCAAGCTTGATTGAAAGCATTAATACGTTTTTTAATGAAATTCAAAATTTATAAAATTTCAAAATCCTCGATGACCTTTGCGTAAAACTTTTAGTTACAGTTGTTGTACATTACCATTCTGATCATTATATTAAATTAACACTGAAGGTCAAAACTTCATGCATTTTAATGCCTTTTTATTTCGTTTGTAAATTTTAAAGAAAGAAAATGGTAAAATCTCAACCACGTCCCAAATCCAATCCCAAGAGCTCTTGTAATAAGTATTACTCTCAAATTTCATCGTATAAATGTATTCTTTCAACAAAATACTACATATAATTCTACATATGGTTTTACCTAGTCTTAATTCTATGATACCACCTTTAGGGACTTCAATTTTCATTAATTAACATGAGCTGAAAGATCGAGCCTTCTTTGTTAAATGGTTAATTGAGTAAACGTACTCAGTTAAGCAAACTTTCTCACTAAAATGAAATGAAAAAAATGTTAAATTACTCCCAAAAGGTGAGTCATTAAACACTTACGCTGTGTACCTTTCTCAAATTATAATTAGAAACTCACATGTTACATTTTTGAATCATTAGTCTTTGAATGGGAGATGGCTGAAGAGATTTTTTTTCCCTTTTTGAGCACATTTTACACTACTTTTATGGAACACAGTTTTTTTACCTACATATCTCACTCGAAAAGAAAACTTGAGAACATGGTGATGGATTTGTTATAAGTTAGGAGTTCGATTATCTTATTGATAGACTCAAAAATGAAAGATGACTAAAAGTATTAGACAATTCAGGAATTAAATAAAATTTAGAATATTTAATTTGCATGTTAGGGAAAGAAGAAAAGAGGTGTAACATTTTTGTAGATTAAATAAATTATTCAAATTAAAATAAATGCAAAAAAAAATTACAATACTTGTTAGAATACCATTTTTCATATAAATAGGAATATTTTAATGTGTTCTTGAAAAATAAATATACTTTAGGAGGAATGACTAATTGTTCACAGATATTTATTAGAAAGAAATTTTATACTTAAAACTAGATAAAGTACAAATGAGCTTTGAATAAAATTAACTTCTTAAATTTCAGTCCAATTTTCTTAAAATTTTTTGAATAAGAATTTTAAATATGTAGTGTTTTCAATCAATAATTTTTATGATATACACTTACAATAAAGCTACGAGTAATAAGTTAATTTCTGATTTATTATCAATATTCAGTTATCTATGGTTATATTTATATTTTTATCATACGGACTTTAAAGAACTATCCATTTTTTTCATACTAAATAGATTAGCATTATTTGAAGAATACCTTTTGTAAAAATATGTAATTCAAAATTTCATCTAGCTTACTAATTGGACCGTTATAAAAATAGTAAGAACACTACACTCTTTAAGGTTTTAAATTCGTAAAATCCATTTATAACAGCAATAATGAGAGAGTTTTTTAAGGTAATCTTCGGCAAGAAAAAATGAGCTGATTTAGAGCCACACTGAAAGGATCGTAACTTTTTTTAAATTAAAAGCAATTGAAATCAAATTTTAACATTGGGATTAGGCCTTTTTCTATCACAGTAGGAAAAGAAAATACATTTACAAGCATAAGTAATTATGTATGAGCCAATAATAATCAATAGCTCTGTTTACAATAAGTTATGCACTTGCCTTTTGGTACATCTTGCATAAAATCTACTGCATTTACAACTCTAAAAATTTGCAAAGTACTAAAACATTATCATTCTATAGTATAGAATGATAATGTGTATAGAATCTGTACACTGAATTTTATGAAAACTTTAAACCTTAAATTTAATAAAAGTTAAAAGTTTTGCAGTTTATGTTTCAAATTTCCCATAATTTTTAAACAAATAATTTGCTGTATCTACAATTTGTGAATATTTATTAAAAAAATTAAATTCACCACCTAGAAATCAAATTCATTTCATAATGTGCAAATTATCAGTCTTATGGAAAGAGTACATTTTGAGAAAAGTATATCAGAATCCTAAAAAACTCATCCTGATAAAAACTTAAAAAAAATATTTTTCACTATAATTTACAGTGCAATATATTTAATGCAATTTAGCACTATATTATAATTAATATGAGAGTTTTACATCATTTTATCAATTAGCTGCTTTCGAATTTTAAGTTCTAGGTTGTTCAGAAATAGTTTGAATTACTCGAAGTAAGAATTATTTAAAAGTAATTTGAATTTAAATATAAGCTATAAGGAAAGAAGCACAGATTCAGGAAGTGGATGTTTGCGTCAATAAGTCTTTCCCAACAATAAAGCTTTATTATATCCACATCAAGTATCCAACCTAGATGGACATAATCCATGCTGTGGGTTAGTATCATATGATAGCTTATGAAAATAAATTGACTCTACACCTTTAACCCTATCAGATATGGGATGTCGTATGTTTTGACAAATAGCCAAGACGCTCTGTAAAAGCAAAATTACATCATCTTCCACGCCCAGTGACGCTTTTGTCATCAAGAGTCTCATGTGTGCTTACAGTTTTAATATTCCGTTTTTGAACATGTTCTATTTATCCAATTCTTATAAATGATACATCAACAGCTTCGGAAAAGATCCTTCTATTTTTTTAACATGGAAAAAAATCTCAAATTTGAAGCACTTTAGTGTCTTAATTATCTTAATATTAATTCAGTCTTTAACTCAACTAAATTAGACATTTCGTCATTCATAATGAATTCTTAAGGATGCCATTACTCAAGATAAAAAAAATTAAGTTATTTCAAAAACAATGCTGTATTCATGCGAAAGTTTTAATTTACTTGCATCATCAGTTCCATTACTTTATCTTATTATAATTACTAGGTTTATAAATATAAAAGTATCATGTTTATTAGTTATTTCGGTAATTTATTTTTCTTAGTTAAAAAGTTTCTTGACTAATAATCTGGATTATTGACAAAATAATAAATAATATCTAAAATAAAGTTACCTTCCTTACATATATATATATATATATATATATATATATATATATATATATATATATATATATATATATATATAATATATCAAACATTTTGTTTGCATATATGCTCTTACAATATAAGATTCTTCACTGCAAACAAAAATACATTTTAAATTTAGAAAAATTCAAACATGAAAGAGAAATTTCGGAAAGGATGTAAACAAAGAAAGTATTTTAAATTATACAAATAGAACAAGGAATTCTCAAGTTTCACCAAATGAGTGTCATTTTTCTCCAAAGAAAAAGAAAATAGCTGGTGTAAATTTTGTGGAAGAGCTATAATTATCCACATTTTCTTTTGTTTGCATCATATTTTCAGTGTCTTGTTTCCTTAACAGCTGAACCAAGCAGAACATGAAAAGATAAAAACGTATTCTTAAGCCCGAGGTAAAAAGAAAAATATTAAAATAAAATCCATTAAATATGTAATCTAAACAATAGATTTAGAATACGACATCTTAGTTATGAAACAGGTGTCCTGACAGCAACTGAAGAGAGAAAAGGAGTATTTGGTCAATGAGACAGACAACAGATTCTTCTTAAAATCTAAAGATTTTCTCAAGAATTCTCTACTTGATATTTGTGGTCCTCAGGCACCTTTACGTCAAATCCTCGACAGCAAGCATTTGAAAGAAATTCAATACACCTTCAGAGGCTGTAAACTAAATCCACTAAAAGTGTTATACAGTGAAGTGATGGTGGGAGTAACTTTTCTGATATCATTCAAAACGACGCTGCTATTTTTTACACCCTCTTATCCGTTCAACCTTGCTTGTGGACTTTTTTCTCCTTTCATTTCCTAACGGTAACATTTTTTTTGTTGTTGTTGTTACCAACCATTTTCATCCTAGATTTTTAAGAAGACTTTATGCTTTTTAGGACGTTTGTAACGGCCGAAGCATGGTGCTACAAACTACAGCGAAGCTAGAAGAATCTTTGCTCATTCTAAAGAAAATTTAAAAATGACGCGAGAGCATGAGAATTTTTTTTTTTTTTTTTTTTTTTTTGCTAACCGTAGCCCTTAAACGCTCTTACTGTCGTATCCATGTATAGGATATAAAAGAAAAGAATATTGCTCCGGGCTTGATCTGAGAGAAGTAAATTTTATTTGTCCCAGAACCTTTGCTGC